>JACEEZ010009129.1:0-15813 GCA_016584305.1 Chionoecetes opilio
TGTTTTGGTACAAAATATTCGTCGCAACCACAATAGTTTTTGAGTTAGGGTGTCTGTAAAATTCCCAATCCAGGAAATTCTTTGGATTTCTTTTGGTACAGAGACGTTTGCACCTACGTCCATCCAGAATGATGTACCGAAGTGTCGATAACACCCCCAACCCCCCGCTATAGGTTAGGTATATTTGTTTATGTTTAGTAGACATTTGGTTAGGTTATTGTAGGTTATTTTGGTAGGTTAGGTTAGATTTGGTAAGGTTGGTTAGATTTGGTTAGTTTAGTTTCGGTGTGGTCAATCCACCGCTAGTTTAGGTTAATTTTGGTTAGCATTTCTCCAGAGTTAAGGAATGACCCTAGATCTACTAGGGAGCTTTACCCTAAACAAATACTTAAATTAAAGTGTTTTCCGACGCATATTTGTTCCCCACACTGAACACCCAGCATTCCCCACGGTCGCCCAAGCTTTTTGGGGAAGTGGAGAGCTTCCTGGGCAAACACTATAATTTTTAACCAAAAAAGGTAACCTTTACTAAAAAAAAAAAAAAGAAAAAAAAAAGTTATATTGCGACAGAAAGGTTAGTAGTCATTCACAAGACATAAAAACACCAAGAAAACGCTAAGGCGCATCAGAAATCGTTGGTTGGTTGAAACTATAAATTATTACTGATTTTTTTGGTGGGGGCTTAATTTCCCTTCTGTGTGTGTGCTCCCCAGCCCAAAACACCCGGTGTCCCCCCATGTCCCAGAGCTTGTTGGCCATAAGAAGAGAGAGGGGGTGGAGCCTTTGTTCTTAAAGATCTACCGGCCCAGCTGTTGTCCACAACGGTATCCCTGCCGCCGCCCTTCCCACACACACTACACACACTTAGCTAACCTGAACCCTGTGCCAGCTGCCTGTAATGCAGAGTGTTGTGTAGTGAGTGAGTGAGGCACACTGGGGGGGGGCAGCACCACAGAGCAGGCCGTGCTGTTCCCTGACCAGCCGTGATCACCAACCAAGGAATCGACAGCGTCCACGCCCACAGCTACTCACTGTCTTCTTCCTTCTCTATGTGACCCTGGACCAGGTTGTGAACTTTTGTCGCCTCCTTGCGGTACCGAGCCACCAAATGACGGCGTTTTAAGTATGAAAAGCCTACTCTTTTGGGGGGGGGAGGGGCCACACAGAGATAGGGCACTAACTCAGTAAGTTAGGAAGATCGAGGTTAATATGGAGGAGAGTTTTCACGTTCGTTTTCAGAGACACCTAACTACTTTTTCTTGGCCTGCATAGGTGCTTCTTTTTCTAAGGTGCTAGTTTTATTTTGCGCAAACCTTCTTCGTCTTCTTTTCAGGTGAGAGCTAAACGCGGTTTTCACACCGGTTCAAAGTCCTAATTTTCCGGCTGGCTCCCTCAGGGCTTGGATGACTGCCCTAATCTCTCTGCTCTTTGTTCCAGCCTTTTCTAAAAATACTTTAACGGTCCTTCGATGATTCTCTATTTGTATCCTGTACCCTACTCCAAACCTAAAGAAATTCCATTATCTCCATCTATGTTCCCCTCTTCCACTCTATCCCACTGATCCCCGCTTAACCTCTCCGTGCCACTATTGCTATAAGCCGCTCTCTTTCCGCTCATCATACCTTGGACACATTAATAACCAGGTGATCTACAGTTTCATCTAGTCCAACCCATACACATTTGACATATCTTTTCTTCCTTCGTTTGCCCATCTATATGTTCACTATTGACCTCCAGAGATTTTAGTCCTTGTTTAAATATTAAACTACTCCCAAGCTACCATATAAAGACATCACACTTTGGTGTGGTCTTCCCCTTGTACCAAGTCAAGAACTCTTACCCTCCATCCCTCCTGTCTCCACATCTCCCTGCCCTGCCTCTGAACTTGTCTTTCAACCTTTCGTCTTTAAACTCCCCTCTCACTAGACTGGTGTATCCTATCTGTGAAACCCTGTAACCCACATTTCCTCTCCCACCGTCTGCTTGAGTCTATCCTCCTTTACTAACTCTGTCCCTATCCACATCATAAATCTTTCCGCCCACCCTGTTTTTCCATCCATTTTTCTAAGCCTGATTTTTGTAATTAAGCACATGACTTTCTCTATGTCTCTCCGCAAAGGTACTCACTCCTGCCTCTCCCCTAGATAGCCTCCACTGCTAGCATACCTGTTTGCCCTACTAGTGCAAGTCTACTACCTCTGTTCTGTAAACTACACCTCTAACTTGCCACCCCTCTCCTACCGTCCACCTTCATACCCTGGCTGCCCCATAACTGAGGCCTCGTGACTGCCATGCCGTTCCACACCCTCTTACTGCCTCATACCTGTTTGCCTACATCTTGCTACACACGACCATGCCCTTCCACCACACTGATTTGCTTTTCCTATTTATCCTGTTTCGTTCCTATCTGCTCCCTTCCCATCTACCGTGATACCTAGGTATTTATATGACTCGTGCGCCCTATTCGCTCAGGTCTGCTCCATTTCCCAACTCATACCCTCATCTGCTGGCCGGTGATCTCCATTTATAACCGGAGAACCTGACTTTTCTCTCACTGTTCAATTTTTTCATCCAAATCCCTCCCATACTGTGCGACTAATATTAGCATCTCCTGAAGTGTCTCCACTGTCCTCACTCATGACAACTATGGTCGTCAGCATATAGTAACTGCTCAACTTTTCCTCCCCAACCCTTAGCCATAGCCCGAATTTCTCAACCTAATTGACTAATTCCTCTGTATATAAGCCAAAAAGTACGGTGATAACACGCAGAGCCCTGCCTAAAGCCCTCTTCGGACGAACCTACCCACTCTGTCTCTATTCCCCCAAGCCTGTACACGGCCCGTGTGTCCTCATACATACTAGTTTATTCTGCTGCTATTTCTGTCACAATCATTCTAGACAGTAGTCTCACAAGCAAACTCCCATTGACCCTATCATTAGCCTTTTCAATGTCAAGAATGTCAGAGGGGGTAAAAAACAAAAACAAAAAAATGTCTTCCCACCCATCCTATTCTTTTATTTTTCTATCCTGGGGGAACTAACTACATACATGTTGTCCCTCACCTCTTCCTATCCTTGGCGAAAGCCATTTCTGTTCCTCCCCAGTTACTCTATTTCTCTCACAACATTCACTAATCCTGACATTATATAAACCACTGAATATCTTTCCCACCGTATCCATTACTGCTATTGGTCGAATAATTTTTCAAGAGCTTCTACTTTTGTGACCTCCCTTGTAATAGAGTACCTACCCTCAGGCATCGTCTTTCCTTGGGACTCTCTTATCCCTGCAATCTGCCTAAAAAGCCTATATAAACCCATCCAGACCTTACCCTCCCCCCTTCTTTAATACAATTCGTTTGGTATACCACTCCCTGCTGCTGCTTTTCCTATTTTTCAGCTTTTTAAGTAACTCCTTATTTCTTCCTTAATGAATGTTTTCATCCATTCCTCATCTTATCTTCCTTTTACCTTTGCTATATTTTTCTTCCCCTAATTCTACCTGCTCAGTCATGCCCCCCACCTCCTACCAAAACTTCTTGATCCTCTCCCTCTTACGTACTCCTCGCAGGTCCGTTTCACCCATATCGTCTCCCCCTACCAATTTCATCTATCGCACGGTGTTGCTCCCTGTCTACCTCTCCTCTAAGAAAAGATACCAATCTCCTACCGCCCTTCCTCACGGCCTTCCCCTTAGTTCCTCTACAATTTCCCTCTCCATGTTTTGCCCTACGCCCTTCACTAATAACGCTTTACTTCTCTCTGTATTTTTCTTATACCTTCCCATGGCTCCCTCATATTCTAACCTTTCCTCTATCCTCCATCTACTTTCCTTTTCCGAGTCCTCTTTCGGTGCCCTGGTTTTCTGCTCCTTCTTTCCTTCCTCGCCCTCTTAATCTTCACTATCCCACCACCATATTGCACTTTTTTCCCCCCCCGGCCCCCCCCACCCCCCCCTCCCTTTGCTTCACTTTACCTATTCCTCTTCCTAAGCTATTCATCTATTGTCTCCCCGACTCTGGTTCCTTTATCCACCCCTCCTTTCCTCCTCAACTACCTGTTTCAAGTCCGTCCTAAATGTTTCCCAATATTTGCCTGTCTAATGTCCCAGTCTTTGTTCTGCATTTTTCTCCTTTTCATTCTCCCTTTGTTTTTTACTTTATAATTTAAGACTAGTCAGTTTGGTCACTATTTATATCTACCAGACCCTCACTCATCTATCCACATATCTATCACCTCTTCCTGGCATTTCATTTTATCTATCCCTAATCATAGCTGATTCCCTCCCTCTCTCTGCCCATGTTCTCTACCCTCTGCCATTGTCGTATTAGGATTTCTAACTCGTTGGCTATCAACAAATTTAAGAGTATTATCCCCTTCCCATTTACCTCCTCCCGCTAGTATCCCTATGTTTCCATTCATGTCCGCCCATAACTATTATCTGTTCCTGTCTGTGTTTCTAGCTATAAATCTACTAATCTTGTGATATTTCCTTTCATTTTCTATACTAGCCCCCTCTCCCTTCAACTGTCTATAGCGACTACTAAGTGATCGTCCCCCTTTTTCTCCTCTTCTTTGTACTCTAATCTAGCAGCAAAATATCTTCGCTTGCCTCACAGTTCCTACATCTAGCTCCTCACTCTATACCTGCATCCGCCTGACAGAACACCCACCCCCCCCCGCCCCCTTTTCAGGATTCTTGCTTCCTACACTTTTTTTTAATGTGATAACCCCTCTGATTTCTTACATTTAATCCTCTCCCTAAGGTGGATTCCGTGGACGCCTACTAACCACTCAAAACCCCATTCCCTTCATTCCCCGAATGTCCTCTAATTTGCTACACCCCCAACCCTGCATTAATGGGTCAAATCGCTAGAGTTTCTACACCCTTCCCTTGGTTTCCATTTTTCTCACCTGGGTCTTCCCTTATATCGTTTGAGCCCTATGCCTCCCATTTTTTCCCCCGTAGACTAGTTTCCCTGGCTAGCTACCCTAGAACAGCCTTCTCTAACTGGTCCCCGTACGCCTCTGTCCCCATCTGTACTTAGGTGGACACCATCTCTGGTATCATCAGTCTTACCATAGAAAGTGTCCCACCCGTCCACAAACCGCAACCCCATCAACTCTTGCACAGCTCCTCTATCTTTGCTATTTAGACTTAAGTCCCTCGACAGCCACTCCTTACCCACTACTCCCTAGGGATCACACCACAAATCACCCCTTTCCTACCACTCTCCTTGACCTTCTCTAACAGGGCCTTGTACCTGATTTACCAACGTCCTCCGACTTTTCGCCTTCGCCTACGTCGTAGGCAATCGTCCCGTCACCCCCCCCCCCAAAAAAAAAATGTATATTTTTGTGGTTAAGTGTTAGGTTAGGTTAGGTTAGGTTGGTTGGGTTAGGTTAGATTTAGGTAGGTTAGTTTAGGTTAGGTTTAGTTTCATTAAAACCATAAGGTTTAGGTAGGTTTCCTTTTTTTTTCCCCCATTTTTGTTTTGGGTTTTGCGCAAATAAAACTAGCACAGTAGAACAAGCACCTAGTGTGGCCAAGAAAAGTAGTTGGGTATCTCTGACACGAACGTGAAACTCTCCTCCATATTACCAAGATCACCACCCCGGTTAACCCTGGGTATTATGGTACGCCGTATACAAAAATTCTTTTCTACACCTTTTGCATGCCATTTCTATAAAATGGAATTCTAAGACGATATTTATCTATTTTCCATTTTTTGCATTTGACTCACAATTCCTTACTAATGCAATCATCGCACTTTTTATATTGCCCCTTTTTCCTTATCGATAATGCTTAAATGAGGTACGCCGTGTCCGGTGGTCCTGTTTATTGCATCATTCACCATATGATTTTCCAAATGCACTAGCGTGTAAGCTCTTTCGATCAGTATGGTTCATCAGGCACTACTCACAGTGTACAGCCTCTGACGTTGGCTAAGAACGTGTCCATCATGTCCTTCTTAGACCTGAAGCAGGGCAATGTCTCCCGGTGGTGGGCCCGAGCCCGGATGAACCCGTCTCTGGCCTGCTGCCCCCACTTGCTGCCGCAGCCTCTGTCAACCTGCTTCACACGACTCTTTCTCGGTGCTTCTGACGTTTGTATAGAGATCCAACTCCGACAACCTTCGTACGGCTTGCCCAGATCTCCTGGATCTGATTCCCCGGACAGTGAACACGGGATGCCGGCTCGTGCACATGGCCAGGTGGCTGCCAGCTGATCAGTGGTCTGCAGCTGGTGGCTGCGAAGTTCAGCTTTGGGTTGTGATGCAGAGGTATTACACTGGTGTACCACCCCACTCCTCCCAGCCCTCAGCTTCAAAATCTGGGTCACGGCGAACCTGCGTGTCGTCCTCACTCCTGACTCGCCATCAGCCGGAGGAGGACACATTTCTGAGTGTGCGAACCATGGCTCCTGTCCGCACGTAGAAGGTCACGTGCTTGGACCTGCTGGGCCTGCGACCACTCTCCCTGCTGACACTTCGTGACTGATGTGCTGGGGCCGTCCTCTACGTCTGTGCTGAACCTTGATGTCCGTAGTAAGTTTGAAGTACATCTTGCAGGCAGTACTTGCTAGGATTTCCAGGGTGTTCAGTTCCTTTGCAGTCAAGTTCCATGCTTTCTGGTCCACCATGTACACGAGTGAACTGTGCTTGTGTGAGCCCCATCTGGAGTGGTGACCCCTTGCCCTTGATCTCCTCAGCTCGAACCGGGAGAACGCCCCGCTTCACAGCCTTGGACGACCACTGTAGGAGACCTGCTGGTCAGTGCCATGTTGACTCAGATAAGACTCCGCTCCTCTCCGTGAGATCTTCACCGCCTTGCACTCCTCTGAGCTCTGCGGTTGTACTGCATCTCATTTCACGCTGGACGCAGACTGCACCTGGACCCGTGAAGGCCATGTCAGATGAGGTAGGCCCCGTAGATGCTGGTGATAAGGTGGCGCAGGGGCACTCCTTCGTTTGGTGTGCAAACGCATATACTCCAGACGAGCTTGCGTCCCAGCATCTTCTCCAAATGGGCGTGAGTACCACCCTTCCACCCCGTGTTGGCCTAGTTGAGTTGCAGTACGATCAAGTGAGTCGGGTGGAGTCGGTATGTCACCAGCAGATCATAAGAGCCTGAGCCACCTTGACACGCAGGTCTCTCAGGTGGCACCGGGTCCTCTGGTACAACGTTCCAAAGGTACTTCCAGATGGCCTCCTCTGTCACTGACAACATGCTCCTCCCTGATCAACCTTGTGGTGACAGTTTCCCTGCGTCGGGCACCATCGCCCTGGTCTTGTCCTTCCCTCCCATCGTAACCCAATCCCACTATTTTGGTAACCTGGTTATAGGTACGCTCGTATAACAAAAATTCTTTTTCTCACCTTTTGGCCATCCCAATTTCCTATGTAAAATGGAATTCTAAGACGATTTATCTCTATTCCATTTTTGCAGCTGAGCATTCTTACTATACAAAAATCGCCTTTTTGCTATTTTTTTGGGGGGGGAATATAAATACTAAAAGTCCATTTTTGCATAGCAAGAAGTGGTCAAACCAAAACGTTTGAAGAGCACAAACCACCTTTAAAATTCAATTTACATAAGAAAACACACCTGCCAAATTTGAAATAATCTATATTTCACTTTTCATTGTACTCTACGGCGTACCCTACTGGGTATAATCTGGCACTAACTTCCCACATCTGTTAATAAACCCAGTGCTACACTCAGATTCTGAAAGAGCAAGTAATCACACGTCTGGCCAACGTGCCGCGCCACAACTGCCCGCCGAGGCCAGTTGGCCTCGCCTGCCAGGCTCCAGGCTCGTCCATACCCATCCCAGAAGCTCCCTCGGGGAGGGGGCTGAAAACTGGTGGGAAGGAATGGTGGGAGGCCGAATGCCGTGCACTCGCTCTGTCCGTGGACCCAAAAATTAGGCTATTTTCAATACTTTCCAAAAGCGTCATTTTAGGTCCCCTTAGAGCTGTCGCCCTAAGTTACCGCCACTTGGAAATGAGTTAGTTTATTGGAAACGGGGCAAGAACACCCGTATCCCCCGCGGGGAGTCAAAAGGGCAAACTGGCACAAGACATAACGTGAACCACTAGTATACTCACCCGAATCAAGCGGAGACGTCAAGGGGAGGCCCGGCTGTTCCCAACAACCCCAGCCCTCCGGACGGAGGGATCCCAGGGAACACAGGGGAGTCCCCGTCGGAAGTGGGACGGTAAGAGCCCCGTGCACAGGCCGTACTCCACTGTCCCCCCTTCCCGTACCCTCTCCAAGGAATGGGTGCGGAGAAGGCCAGAGACGCAGCAACACCCCGGACGTCATGGGCACGAGGTGGCGTGACCGCTGATCCGCCGACTCGATGACGCCCCGGAGCCGCCGGCAATCCCCCTGGTGGTGGGGGACGACCCGTGAGCAGGGTCGCGAACAAAAACTGCAGGTCCACGCCCAGGGTGTCGGAAGCATCCAGTAACACCGGAGCGCCGAAGCCAGCACAGGGGGTTTGCGTGCGTCCCCACAGACCAAGCCGGACATGACCGGTTGGATACGGTGGTCCTCCCGTCGTTCTTACCCGACCATTGGGCGAAGGGAGAGGGAGACAGCGGAGCCGTCCCCTGCGAGAAGGTCGTCCACTGGTGAAACGGGTCAGCGCCCTCTCGGAGAAGCCCCGAAACCCCGTAGCCAAGGGTCCACCGGAACAAGGCATTTCTGAAGGAGGCGAGGCCCTGCAGCGTCGGACCGGAAACGGTCGCCTCTGCAGGAACCGGAGGATCCTTCTCCAGGGGACCAAAAGGGGACCAGGACGACGGAGAGGGGGGTTTTGGTGGATAACCCCTACTTCAACGAGGGCCACAGAACACAAAAACATTGTCAAGGACCAAACCCCAGCCGTATTTTGTGGGGCGTCAGCCAGAGGCCTGCCAGGTGAGTGGAGAGAGTATCGGAGGACCTCCCACGGTCGTGGCCAGGAGAGGAAATCCGGACACCGATTCCGAGACGTCGCGGAGGCCCTCGGTTTAAGAAATGACTGAAAGGCCTTCCATGAGACTGCTACTGGTCTCGTAGAGGACGGACGAAGAGGTCCGCAACATGACTCCTCCGCTACCGTGTCCGAGACCGTCCGACGGAGAGAGGTACGGAGAAACTCTAGGCGTGTAGCTTCAAGGTGGAAGAAAGCCTGGCCGGGAGCTCCTCCAACAAAGCGATGGCCCCTAGAGGACAGGGGAGGTACACCTAAGCCTTCAGTTCGGAGAACCACGGTTGCGCCGCCAGAGAGTAGCCACCCTGGCACCCTTTTCCACTAACCATCACCGGCGGGCCTACGCTAGGTGCTGTAGAGCGGCTAACGGCAGCCGCCGGCGGCAAATTTACCTCTGTCTAACACCCTCCAAAGCCCGCTGGTGTATTTCAGACGGGAAAATTCATGTTGAAATTATATACAGAATTTCAGAATTAATATTTCTATGTGCAAAACATTTTGAAACACATTTTAATGATTATCTTGATGTATTATTACCATCATAGTGACAAGCAAGCGGCAACTTGACGTCAATCCTCAGGAGGCCCGCTGGGACGTATTTTAAGTGGGAATATTTCATTTCATATTATATTAATTGAACGCAGTAATATACATAGTATCTCAATTCGGTACCATAACTTATATTAGCCTGTTCAGCTATTACAAAATTGTTATAAAAGTTTCTAATAGTTTATAGAAAAGAACATACATCAGTTTCTTTCAAATATTTCCACGCCTTATCAGGAACACCCAGAGATGACTAAGAAATAAAGATAGGATACGTACATAGAAGGAGTTTACATGTGAATAGGTTATCAGTTTGTCTGTGTTATCATATAAAATTATTTGAAATAATTTCCCAGCTATCAATGCACTAAACTGCAGACGTACGTCTGGCCCTTCCAATGGTTAAAAACCGCCCCAAAAGTGGCCTAAATTGTACACCCTTACCAAGTCGATAATATAAGACAAAACCTTTAGTTAAAACATGTTTTAGCTCCTTCAATTATATCGAAATAATCCTGAATATTACATAATTGTCAGTACGACACAGTTTTTTTAAGGAATTCCTGACCGCGCTGACGGATGGGCTCAGCGACGTGTCACTGAGTGAAATCAGTTTTGGCAAAACGCAACGAGTGGGTGTATTTGTTTATGTTTGTTCGACGGAGAACCTATAGCCTTCTACATGGCTTGTTACCGCACGCCGTTCAGGTTTTTCCACGTACACCAGCATGTAAACCCAATAACGAAAATGTTTTTGTACTTATGAAATAAACAATGTCCGTAGCAATTATGATCTCCTTTTCAATCGTATTACTGGATACATCGGAATATTTCTGGTTTAAATTTCTAAGCATATTGCATAATAGTAGGTTTTTAAGTGTTGAACCGCCCATTAGTCATTAATCGGCTAATGGGGTTGTGCAACACCCCTTAAAAAACATATACTATAATCTGATATACTTAAAGTAATAACATAAATATTCCTCCATCATTTACAATACTAGACAGCGGCAAATGGTCATATGCCCTACTGCTGGCGCGGGAGCGGCCCGCCCATTTACCCCCGAGATGCGGACCGCAGCCGAACGGGAGTCCCCATTGCATGCGACCAGCCAAGTGAGCGGGGAGAGGGGGTAAGGACGGTGACTTTTCCCTTGTTGACCTAGGAAACCATCTCCGCCGCCATCGCCAAGGCTCGGTCCAGCATCGAACCGCATCCTCCTGGGATGGGGCGGACACCAGTCAATCGTCCAAATACATGTGGCAAATTCACCCCTGCCGACAACCCAATCCGCTGTGGGCCACCACCTTGGGAGCCGCGTAAAAACCTCGGAGCGATGGAGAGGCCGAAGGTATTCTGGTGAACTGCCACGTTTCCGATCCCACCTGGAAGGCCAGAAAGCGCCGGAATCCCGTGAGGACTGAATGGGGAATGCCAGTAGGCGTCCTTGAGATCTAAAGGGACGCCATCCAGTCCCTTTGCCGCAGCCCGAGGCGGACCTGGGCCAAGGCCAGCATACGGAACCTGTGGTTCGCACAAATCCGTTTAGACGGCTGAGGTCGCAGGATAAGCCCGACCTTTCGAATCCTTCTTGGGTTAATAAACCTTCTCAGTCGCTGCACACACCCAGGATACTGTAACACATAGATTCCAACGGCTCAAGGTTCATGAATAATGGGATAAATGAGAATCAGGGTGCATAGAGAGAGAGAGTGAGGCGCCAATACTGATTACTTTTAGCAGCTGACGTGATGTAGGTATTGCAGGATGGATATATCCTTGTTAGATCAGTGCAGTGTGAGAAGAGATGACCAAAATTATTCAAGGGATTGTGTAACTTTAAGTTTATGATAAATAGATTGAAGCTATTAAATTTAACACTCACCTCGGAGACGCAAGAGTAAGTGGCGATCTGATTAAAAGTTTTTAAGCGGATAAGGGGAATTTCATAAAGGAGAGGTAGGAAAAGTTTCTTACGGCTTATTAACAAGGGTAGGACAAGATGTAACGGATTCAGCTGGAACTCAGCGGGAAAAAAAAAAAAAGGGAGAACTAGTTTACACATAGGGTGGTAAATGATTGGCATGGCCCTCAGTAGAACGGTAGTTAGTGGCAGAGTCATTAGGGAGCTTTAAAGGGACGGCTCCATAAATTCATGGGTGGGGGGTGAAAGGTGGAATGTAGGTAGTGGTAAGTAACGGGAACTACATCGTGTCGGTCTCACGCCTCTTGTAGCTTCCTTATTTCTTTGTTCATATAAGGGTCAAGGGACCGCGGATTCGTAGCCGAGACACAGCATGGCCACTACAACACATAGGCGACGCATTCAATATCTGGGAACCCCAGAAACAACAGTTTGTTTATGCATTTTGGCTTGACGCATAATTTGCCAGTTTCCGTAACTCGTGCGTTAACATGGGGGCGGTAAGTAGTGTGGCATACTAGCTTGCCTTTCAGCGTGTGGCACGTACTATGCATCTCCTTGTGCTTATACTCTCTCATGTCCTATTATGTTTAGTTTGGCCTTTCCCTGTATTTTTCACTCATTTCTTTTGTTTAAACATTTTAACACAAGATTCTGCTGAGAACTTTATAATTATATAAGGGTTCATAAATATTTTTATCCTCCCATTGCGTCCATGTATAAATTGTATCTCATAAGAAGAATGAACAATCTAGACCCATTTACAGCACTGCCACCAGACCAGTGCTGGGCATTACCAGGCCAGGGAGGGGGGCAGGAGGCAACACTGTCACCACCACTCACTCCCACACAGGACACCGCCACCACCCAAAATGCCTCGGCACAGACACTGACCACACTTGTCCACAGACCACATCCCACACCACCGCAAAAGTGGATCCGCATGTGCCGAGAAATATCACCTTAGTCTTGAAATGCTTCCCAAAGACATCACATTTGAATTTCCTCCTGGCCAGAGTGTCCTGGAAGTATGTCGATTGAGTTTTCCTATTCAAACAGAATTTTTTCCCACACCTTCACAATTCATAATTCCTGTTCACCAGTGTGTGGTCAGGGTGTGTCTGGTGAGGTATACTTTTCAGTTTAATCTTTTCGCCTCACACTCTTCACATTCATAATTCCTTTCACCAGTGTGTGGTCAGGGTGTGTCTGGTAGGGTAGACTTTTGATGAATCTTTTCCCACACTCTTCACATTTCATAATTCCTTCACCAGTGTGTGTCAGGGTGGTGGTCTGGTGAGGGTAGACTTTTCATGAACTCTTTGCCACACACTCTTCACATTCATATTCCTTTCACCATTGTTGTGTCGGGTG
The DNA here is from genome assembly GCA_016584305.1 of Chionoecetes opilio. Lineage (NCBI taxonomy): Eukaryota > Metazoa > Arthropoda > Malacostraca > Decapoda > Majidae > Chionoecetes > Chionoecetes opilio. The sequence goes on from JACEEZ010009129.1 coordinate 12,831, forward strand.
GTGTCTGGTGAGGTCAGACTTCGAGGTGAATCTTTTCCCACTATTCACATTCATAATTCCTTTCACCCAGTGTGTGTCAGGTGTGTGTGGTGGAGGTAGATGTGCGAGTGAATTCTTTTCCCCACACTCTTCCATTCCTAATTCTTTTTCCCCGAGTGTGTGTCAGTGTGTGTCTGGTGACGTGACACTTTTTGAGTGAATCTTTTCACTCCCAAAATCATAAACTTGGCATTCTGGCCCTATCACCAGTGTGTGTCAGGGTGTGTCTGGTTGCGGTTTGACTTTTGAGTGAATCTTTTCCCACACTCCTTCCACATTCATACATTTCCTTTCACCTTGTGTGTCAGGGTGTGGTGTGGTGGAGGTCAGACTTTTGAGTGAATCTCTCTCCCCACACTCTTGGAATTCATGGCCCTTATCAACACAGGGCCTTTAGACATATCATCACACACCCCAGCCTGCCCAAAACCATGAGCACACTGCCTACCTGGTGCTGATGGCCACTCCTGCTGCTGCCTTTTCTTGCACCATCCTCTGCAGCAGACTTATGAACAGGCCCGCTGGCTCGCTTAGTAGAGGCACCTCAGGGGAAGCTGGTCTCAGCAGGGTTCCCAAGGATCACTCAGCACTGTCCTTGAGGACCCAAAGGATCAGGAGTGTTGGAAAAGCACCCAAAGGGAGTCCCGTCAGAAGCACTGGGCAGTCCCCTGTGGGCACCAAGCACAGTAACACAACAGTCAACCTGAAACACGTGATGGAGGTGTCACCCAACAGGCACTTGCCACACAAGGTCGCCAGCACAGACTTCCACACTTCCAGGGTTGAAGAGGACGAATCCTCTGACCACTCAGAGTAGGGAGTGTAGTATTGTTTGCCTGGGGTGGGGTTACTTTCTTTTCATTACTACGGCGAAAGGACCCAAGAATTATTTTATATTCATGTTGTAAATGCCCATTATTCCGGGAGATCATAGTATTGAGAATTATATATTATAAGCATCCCGAGCTAATGTCTTTTCCAATAGGTATTTTTTTTCTCTATGTCTCCGGGGTGGACCCATCGCCCGGCAATCATTACCACCATTTTTGTTTACCTTCTATCCCTCTCTTCCGCCATTTTTCTTTCTCCTTCTTTCCACCAGCAACCCTCTCTCTCCCGCCCATGCCGTACATGCGAGTCCAAAGTTCGTGGTATAATTATTCTGCGTGTGCAGTGATCCTAATGATGTCAGTTCCTTTTTATCTTTGCCAGTTCATCTGGTCAGACCCAAGGAACTCTCCCAGAGGCTTAAAGTCCTTCAAATACATCCCTATCGGTTTTCGGGTATGGTCATATATGGCGGCGTTGTACGTAAGGATCCCGCTAAAATTAAGCCCACCAAAAGTCTACGCAAGTCTTCATACCACTTTCACTCTGAATAGTCTCTAGTATCACAAAAATTTTAAATCTGTTTCGGAGGGTCGACATTACAGATAAAACCAATCCTTCTTGAATATTAGGTTAAAAAATCTTAAATTCTTCTACATCAAAGTAACTGGTTTGGTAGTAGGGACTCCTTTTCTGCTCTTGTACGCTGAGTTTTCATTACTTAAATAGTTTTTATTTCGGGATTATAAAGTGTTTCATCTGAAGTCCAACGGTGAGAACTTTCCCAAACAAGTTCCATTTTGGTGCGGGAGCCCCGAGGCCCCAACGAGTCCATTCTCTCTTCGCGTCGGTTGCAGGTAAGACCTTCGTACCTAACCTCCTGTGTTTCTTTCTCCCTTAGTCATATTATATCGATATATATTCTATATAAATATATAGGTACAGTTTGTCAGTGGTCCTAAGGCATAGATGTTCCGCCGCCCATCCTTATAAGTGTTATTAACGAAGATTCGTCTCTTCGCGTCGTTGCAGGCTGTCCGTGTCTCCTTCTAGAAAGCCACTGGTCTTACTGTAACACACACACACAACACTTTCTCGCCATATATTCTTTCTCTACTAGATACCTATCTTCCAGGTGTGATTTATAAATATTAAGTATTATGTTACCTAGTGTAGGGCAATGCACTGAATAGAAATTCTAGTGAAGGAGGTTTTATGCTCAGAAGAGCTTTATCTCATCACTAAGGGAGATTCCTAGGTCAGAGCGTGAAGTCGCATTTCTTATGTCAGAGTAGAGTTTTCTCGATATAGTGTTAACCCTGATATGCTGAAGATGATCTCAAGTGAGAGACTTACCATGTTTACAAAATAATAGGATTTCATTTACAAATATAGTTCTTGTGTTATTATGAAAACCCAGGTGATTATTCTGAGTTAGGAAAATAATTCCCCACACTTCCAAAGAGTTCCGCCTTTACTAGGTATAATCCCTAGTACCGACCACGACTACCAAGATCAATCTAGTATTAATATTAATCTAACGTGCCCCGGGAGTAATCATAGCGAAATACTCGTCAGGGCTGGTGGCAGCTAATCCCTAACTTAAAACTTATTATCCCTCCCCTTAAGTATACCCCCTTGTTCAGTACTCTCCGTAGTGAGAAGTGGTCACACTACAATCAGATAGTGAAGTCAGAAGACTAAGTTAAATCCTCCCGTCAAGTTGTAATCATTTATCAAATCATCCCCAAATAATATCATTCAAGTAACGTTGACGAGTTATAATACCCCAGACCAGTTACCCCAAATTTCCATCAACACAATGTTAGGTTTAGGGTTTTGAAGGAAAACAAGTTTTTCTGGTGTTTTTGATGTGCTTAGATTGATTTTGGACCTCATTTATACAGCAAATGTCTCGTTCTGATGTTCCCTCGCCCAAAACACCCGGTTTCCCACAGGTCATCCAAGTGTGTGCGGGGATCTCAGAAACAAGTGCTTTGGCCCAGAAAGGAATCCCAAAAGCAGTCAAATCACATCAAAAATACCAGAAAACTAGTTTTCCTTCAATATTAATTGAGAAACTCTTTTGCAAAGCAAAACCAAAACTCTTTATAGC
>JACEEZ010009130.1:0-54532 GCA_016584305.1 Chionoecetes opilio
GTTCTTTAACTTAATTATTACAAAGATGTCGCTGTTTGAGAACTTTGTTAAACTCCCCTCACTGTCGTCACAATCCGGTATTAGCGCACTTTTTGCATGGGTGGGAGTGCCTCAGGGTAAACACTACCACCTCATGTTGATCATCACCTGAACTGACTACACCCTGAACTTGATCTCGGCTTTACCTATCAGATGCCCCATAGTAAAGTCTCACCTCTCTGTGCTCAGTGTTGTGTTCTTAAAGGAAGAAACACCCTAAAAAGGTTGTTGTTGTTGAAGGGCAGTGATGTCGAAGTCGCGATATTCGCCCTGGTGTCCCGCCGTGAATTTAATCACAGTCTCGAGAGTTGATTAGTCTTCCTCAGGAAGGCACAGGTGAGGCGGATGACGTGTGGGGGGGACGTGTTTGGTGGACGGCAGCGGCGGCCAGCAGGTGGGCAGGTCAAATGTGGTGACGTTCGGGCGATGAGGTGACCACGTAGAAGTTGTCGGTAGGAGTGGAAGCGAGGACCTGCAGCAGGAAGTGCTCAATGGACTCCGGGACGTTCCTGCACCAGGGGCAGTGCGGGGTCGGGCGTGAGCTGCAGACGATGCAGGTGTGCAGTGAGGTTGTGTGACCGTCCTCAGGCGGGTGAGGGCGACTTCCAAGACGCGGGACGTTTGTTTTATCCATGGGTGCGGAAAGGAGTCTGTGCGGTAGTGACCCATGGAGGTGGCAAGGAAGGGCGTCGCCGAGCGACCTATCCCAGGCGGAGCGGCATTTTTGGAGATTAGACGTTTGGCGGTGGAGAGTGGCAGCGGGAGGGGGGTGATGTTTTACCTCGGAGTGCCATCTTGGCGGCAGCATCAGCAACCTCGTTGCCCCGGATGTTGCAGTGGGAAGGCACCCACTGCAGGGTGATCTTTCCCGCCCACTGACGTGAGGTGGTAGTGTTGATAAGCTGACCAGCCGCCATGATAGTCCCACAGCAGAGGTTGTGAACTTTGTAGCACATTATCGTACCGAGCCCCCAAAAGTATTTGTATTTTCAGATAGATTGTCGTACAAAACCCTTAGCTAAAATAATATAATTTGTAGATAACGATATACATCATTGAATTCAGCATTCCACATATGAGAATTTTTTCTCTTTTCACCAAAATATATAATATATCCCAATCATGACACAAAATTCCATGTTAATTTATTTTTTCGTAAATAAATGCAATTAAATAAAAAAATAAAAATATCAGTAACATAATGATTCAAAAGAAGCTGAAAATGGAGAACTCTACATAGCTATCATCCTTTTTAAAAAGAAAAGGGCGAATTCCTGTTCCTCCTCTATTTTTTCATCCCGTGTCAGCTGGCGCTTAAATGATAATGTGTCAGTTGTTTATCGACATAATATATATCATGTGTAGGGATGAAAGTAACACAATCTCCCTTATCCCTTACACACTGCACTGCGTAGAGAACCAATTGGTTCCCGTTACCCAGAAGTCAGTGTCTTGCCTTTGGGCTTTGGGAAGGTTCAAAGGACCAAAAGTCAAACTCAAAACTTCTCGCGGAAGTTGACAGCGATACTTTTTTCTTTTTTTTTGCGATGACAATTTTTTATGACTTATAATATGATAATATTTGTGAGTTAATTATCGTATTTTCGTGTACGATTCTCACCATGCATCGCAAAATCGTACGGATAGTCAAACTATCGTACAAATACGATAATTTTTCGAAACAGCTCACAACCCTGTCCCAGTGACACTGCGGTGACGTCATCAGGACAAAACCAGCGCGGGAAATTTCAACTTTATAAAATCACAACCAAATTATTTCGATAATAAAAGTAGTATAACATAGGTATGTGCCGGGACAATAAAGGTCTATAGCAGAGGTACACGGGTGGAAAATGGGGAAAGGTATGGGAAGGGGGGAAACAGTAACGGGTGGGGGAAGGACTACGTACAGGATGATGATCCAATCAAATGAAAGATGTGTATATGTTGGAGGAAGATTATTGTTAAGGAGACAGGGTGATTCTGCGAGGACATCACCGCGAAATACTAGTTGGCTTCAAAAGAAGATCTTGCTGGTCCTGCTTTCCTAGGGCCCCTCCTAGCCTCACTTTTTTTCAACATTTTTAACTTTCACCTAGTTCTTGCCTTTTTCGTATTTTATTCCTGGCTGTTATCCTCATCTACCCTCCACTACTCTATCATTACACTTTCTGGCTCCTCCTTACTTCAATCTACATCCACCAATCGATACCAGTTCTTGGGATGATTGATTGATTTAATGCTAAAACGGGAAAATGTGCCAGACATCGGAGGTCATATGGCACTATGGCAAAGCATAATGAAGGGAGGGGTTATAAAAAAGTGAAAAAGGGTGAGGGAAAGGGAAAGGAATGGAACGTTATCGCAGTAGGGTTAGATCAGAGGAAGGACGTGTATTTGTTGGGGGAAGATCATAAATTGGGAATTGGGACAGGGGGGTGCGTAAGGAAAGTTTCTGCGAGGCAGATAACTTGAGCCTTATAGCAAGAAAAAAAGGGAGACAAAAGGTCTTTTTGGGGGATCGGAAGTCGTAAGGGTTTCCAATAAGAACAACGAGTGTAGATTTTTAACGGGTATGATGCGGAAGGTAGCGGCCGGAATAGAGGGGTTAGCAGGATCAGCGATCAGGGGGGGGATAAAATGAGTAGGTGAATGATGGTAGGGGCCCGGGAAAATGAGGGTTAGGGGACAGTGATATCAGGAGGGGGATCAAGTGTAGTAGGTAAGTACAGCAGTAGGGTCGGGGGGGCGGGGGATAGGGAGGGGGATGGTTGAGACAAAAGGGATCTTTTGTACACCCGGAGGAAGGGGAAAGTTAAAAAAACTTAACGCGGGGGTCAGAGTAGTAGAAAAAGGGAGAGGACATAGGGGATCGAGGAAGGGGGAAGGGTGTAGTGGGGAGAATGATGGGAAGAGGGGAACGGGGGGGAAATTTGGGAGGCAGGAGGGGAAGGGGGGTAGGGGGAAAGTGGGATGGAAGGAATGTATCTCAGTAAGACTTTGAGGGGAGAAGAAGGTGGGGAGATGAGCCGGGTTTTTGGAAGAGGGCAGGGGGGACATGCTTGAGGCTGGCGGGGTACTCCTCGATCATAGCCATGGTCTAACGGGAGAGCGAAGGGAGACCTGGGGGGCAAGGGTTTTTTAGTGGGAGGAGACGTAAAAGTGAGTGCGGGGAAACGATAGGGAGAGACAGTGGGGAAAGGTTTTGGTGGGGGAAAGGGGGAAGAACGTATAGGGCATTTTTAAGAGTAGGCGAGGAGGGGAGCGTTGAGGAAGGGGTGTGGGATCGAGGAAGGGGTAGAGGCGAGTATCGGGTTTAGGAGGCAAAAGGGGTTTCTTTAAGCTCGTCACACTAGCGGGCAAAGCCCCCTAGGGCATGCCCCACGGTGAAAAACCCGCGGGCACCGAAACTGTCGTAACGCAGAGCCTGCCTGGCCCGTCAGAGGCGAGCAGCTGGAGCCCGGCAGTTAGCCCCTTCTCTATTCAGGAAGACTGGTCGGGACGACAACAATGCGAAGCAGAAAGGACCGTAAGAAGCTGGCATTTGTGTACCTTAATCATTGCTATGTGCCTAAAAAAGAAAAAGGACAAAGGGAGAAAAAGGGGCTCCACTTTTTCCACTCCAAAGCTCCACATGTAACCTGTATTTCTGGCGCGACGCATCCCGGGGCCGGCAGGCAGTGCCTGGTGAAATCCCCCTCACCCCCTTTCAGGGGGCTTTTTTCCCTCTTTTCCCCGGCGGGCACAACGGTAACCCAAGGGGAATATAGAAAAAGGGAAAAGGTTGTTCCTGTAGAAAAATTTTTCGAAGCCGCGATTGCCCACGCCACAAACCCGGGGTAGTGGTAAAGACAGAGCAGGGGAAAAACATTAGAGACTTTACGAACCCGATGGGAAAACTCAAATGCTCATAATATCCCTGCACTTCCTTATATTTATTTATATACTACCCAAAAAAAAAAATGTATATTTTTTTAAAGGGGTTATACTAAAACCCTTTCAAAGAAATAAAAAATTTTTTTGGGAAGTATCTTTGACAAGGAAAAAAATTTTAATATAAAGCAAAATATGGTAGTAAAAATTTTTTTCCCAATTTCTATGTATTTTGAGGTTTTACAAAACCCTGTAAAAACATGGGAAATCCCTTTGATTTGAAATTTACAAACAGAATAGAAAGGGCCTTTTACCTTTTACTGCAGCTAATGAAAAACAGAAAACCCCTGCCATTAGACTTTTGCAAATGCTTTGCAGGGGGATAAAAACAAAAAAAGTTTAGTTCCTTTTATACAAGAAAATTCACAAAACATCGAATTTAAATATCTGCATTAATGGCAAAAATTAAAAGACATGTTTTTCATAGCACGAGAAAACACATGGGGTTTTTTTGCAAAAACTGCTGCACCACATGCGGGAAAAAACCCCAAAGAGTTTTATGTTAAAAACCTTGACAATGGTGTGGAAAACGTTAGCTATACTTTATACAGGTTGGGGAAACAAAAAGCAACAAAGCAAAATTTTTTAAGCATACTTTAAAATTTGGGAAAAACAGGCAACAAAAGGGTGGTAAACGACATAAAACCCAAATACAAATACGCAGATTTAAAAAAGCTTTAGAGCTACTGAAAGGGAAAATTTAAGGGGGAAACCCATTACTGAATAAATGCTGAAAACAAAAAAGCACAAACCTGTTGTTGCCCTCCCAATCATAAAGGAAAAAGAGGACAGATCCCAAATCCAAAGTATAGGGAATTTTTGGAACCTAAAAAAAAAAAAAAAATAAAAAAATTTAAAATTAAAAAAAATTAAATACAAAATTCAAATTACTTTTTAAAAAACAAGTATATAGGGTAAGACCCATTGTAGCATTTTAGAATGCATTGCAAAAAAGGTGGGGGAAAACCATTATATGCAGGGAAAATAGAAAAGAAACCAGCTTTTAAAACAGTACATGCAGTCCCAAAACAGTAGCCCCAAAGCAGAGGCAGTCTTGCAAAAACACATTATAAAGCAAACCCCCCCAAAAAATAAAATAAAAATTTAGATAAAAACTCTTGTTGACAGCAGGCAAAAAAAACTCAACAGTTTCCCTTGGGGAGGGAAGAAAAAAAATAAAGGATAAAAAACACTAAAAAAAAACCCTTTTGGACGAGAGATTCCCCCAAAATTTTAAATTGAAAATGGGGGAAAACCCCATACTGAGAAGGAGGATAAAATTTTAAAATCATTAATAGAAGGGTATGGGGTAAAGTAATTAGAAAGGACAGGGAAAGTAGAGCGAAGGGAAAAAACATTGATGATCTACAGTGACAAGAGAAATGGGGGAAAAGTACCTAATTGAGCTTGGAGGGGAAAGAAAAGGTACTAAAAGTTTTAAGAAGGGGCAAAGCGGGCAGAAACAGGGGGGCTCATAGGGGAGTTTTTTTAAATATAGAGGAAAATGGTAAAACGGGAAATTTTATACCATATGTACAGTGCGGGAGAAAGGGTTTCGTGCCACGGGACGGGAAAAAAAAAGGAGTGACCCTAATACACAAAGGGAGGGGGAAAAGAAAGGGGGACATACCCAATTATAGGCCCATAGCTGTCATGAAATCCACCCAAAGGTTTTTTGAAATGATTATAAATGAAAATTTAAAATTTGGGTGGATAGGGGAAAAACCAAGATGTTAGGAGAGGAGCAAAGTGGGTTCGGGAAAAGGCAAAAGGGGGAAAATGGTAAAAAATTTTGGGGAGTTGACAAGGATCGTAAATGCCCCCAACATTATTTAATTTTATTTAAGGAACCCCTCGTGAGAATCGGGAAGCCAAAAAAGGAGTGAAATTTGGAGGAAGAAAAATTTAAAGGATGTCGGGCCCTTTTGTGAATTTAGGCTGATGGCAAAAAAGTAAGGATGAAAGGGAGGAGATTTTACACATAACAAACAAGTAGGGGAAGGGGAAAGGGGACCTAAAATTTTTTATGAAATGAAATGTAAAGTCAGGGGATTTTAAACAGTGAAGGTAGGAGCCCAGGGCTCCCTTCAAAAAGGGCCAAAAAGTAGTAGATAAGTACATATTATAACTGGGAAATTGGAAGTATACAAGGAAGGGTTTAGGGGGTGAAAAGGGGGGGAAAATTTAAAATGAAGGCAAGGCAAGGAGGATAAAGGGCATGTTATAAAGGGTTTTTTGTAACATAACTAATACAAAATAAAGGTGGGCAGGATTTTTATGGAAGGGGGGGGCTGTACCCTATTGTTTTAGGGTCAAATTGACTAAAGACGGGGGGAAGGAGACCCCTGCCCCTTGGAAAAGGCCAGAACACAGTGGGCCCAAGGGGGCCCCTAGGACTTGTGGGGCCACTGAGTAGGGGCCAAAAAGGGGAGACAGGGGATGGACCCATTTTTCAGGAAAGGGATAATTAAAGGAAAACGGGGGTTTTCCACAAGAAAATTGAGACTTACTAAAGATGAGGGGCAAAGAAAATCAAGGAAAATAGATCAAGTCCCCCCGGGAAAAAGGGAAAACTAGAGAGGGAAAAAAGGAGAAAAAAGGGAAACAAAGGAGATAAGAGATATCAAAAAAAAAATTGAGAAAAAATTTGGGCTATTTAAATGGCAGGGGGGGAATTTGGCCGGGGAAATCAATTTTGCAGTGGTACAGGGGGAAAAACAGAAACCGGGGGGGTGACCTGGCATGTAGGGGACGGGGGGAGTAAGTTCTCTAAAAAGGGCAAGAACAGGCACCTTGGAAGTCAACGGAAGGAACCGGGGAAACGGGGGGAACCAGAATTGTAGCTACGGGGTGGGAGCGAAAAAAACGTAAAAACTGTCATTGGGGGAATCCCAAAAAATTTATGGGAGCCCAGGGGAAAAGCTTATACGTCAATGGGAAACAGTCCTGGGCAGAGAGGTGGGGACGGGAGCCCAGACCCAAAAAGAGGGGGGGCCCTGTGTACGGAGTTAGGGCTGTATGGGGAACAAAAAGGGAAAACTGAAAGATTGTAAACCTCAACAGTGTTCCTAACGCATTGCGGGGAGATAAGAACCCAAGGAAAATGAATTGGGAAATGATAATCAAAGGATTGAAAGCTGATGAAAATGTTTTTCCCCGGGTGAAAAAAACCCCAAGGGGTGAAAAACTTTTTTTTGGGTTAACAAAGGGGGAGATGAATTTTAAGGGAGTACCTATGAAGCGATACAAAGCGACAAAGGTCCAAAAAGAAGGATGAGGCCCTTTAAAAAAAATCAAGCCCCTTTTCCGGGGGCCCAAAAAATTTTGACCCGTCGTTTATCAGCTGGTGGGGTTTGCTCTAACACCCCTCCCCCCCCTTTTCCCGGTATTCCATACGCACCCTGTAGAGGGGTTTTTTGTAGGAGGCTCTTATTGGGCCCCCTGAAATAGGGAAAGTGTTAAAATTGTTTAATAACATAACTTACTAACAAATTTATGTCTATAAATGTATAGGATAAATTTCGATATGTCAGAAATTGAGAAGGAATAAAGCGGGTTGGAGTGGTGTGGGGTAAGCACAAAACCCACTAAAATGGAAATGAGGGACACCTTAAAAAAAGGGGGAAAAAGTGAGATGACAAGGAATATATTTGTAGAATATATTTTGGGAGTGTGAGGGGATGCCCCCCGATAAATGGGGGGGATTAGTTTTGGGAGTAGATATTTTTAGAAAGAGGAAAGATGAAAGGGAGTGAGACGACGGGTTTAGAAAATATAAACTAAATACCCTTTTCCCAAATTTTAATTGAAAAAAAATATCCTTTGTTTTTTATAGCACTTAAAATCTAAAAGCATGCATTGAAAGAGGAACAGAAAAAATAAAAATTCCTAAAATACTACGATTTTTTGGGGTTTTTTGAGGTTTGGGGACATCCTGGTGACCCTCACTCATGTTTGCTGTTCCCCCATTTTTAAAAAAAAGTTTGTTGTTTTTTAAATTAGCAAATTGCAAAAATATTTCATTATTTTCGCCTTGGGAAATTTGGGGTGAATTAGCATTTAGGGAAAGGAAATGTAAGAGGGTAAATTTGGAAAAGGGGTTTAAAGAAGATGAGGAGGACATTGAGTTTATGTATAGTGGGGAGAAAGGTTTTTTTGACATTTTTAGGGAAAAGTAAAGAAAAGGGGGGCCCAGTATCATAAAAAAAAAACACTAGCAACGGGTTATTATCCCATTTTTTAAGAAAGGAAATACTCATTTTTTTTTTAAACCCTTTACACATGTTGTGAGGTGAGGTCACTGGTGCTGTGGAGGGGGCACCAGGGAAGAGGGAAGAAGGCTCCTGGAAACCCCACCCTAAAAACCACTCTTGTTGATATCTTTCTGAAACTGTAACGGAAATTTGTCGTTTAAAGGTAAAATTTGCATCTCAGACTATAATTCATAAGTGAGACTAAAAAATCAGGGCAAAATTTTAAAACATTTAACTTAAATACCTTTCCTTTTGGGCTGGGGCTGGACGTTTGGGGTGGGGGGCTGGGGTGTGGCTTTGTGGTGGGGGCGGTGGCTGGGTTTTATTTTGGTGGGAGGCTGGGGGGAAAGGGGGGTTTTTAGGGGGCACCCCAAACCCTTCAGTGTCAAAACAATCTGTAAAAAAAAATTTATCGTAAAAAATCCTTACATAATTCAAAAACTTTGATACGTCCCTGCCAATGCTAAAGAAATATAATTAAAAAAGAGAAAAAAAAAAATTTTGTCCAAACACTGAAAAGGGGGTGGAAGCCTTTAAATAAGAAAAAAAATACCCCCTTTAAATAAAAAGGGGTTTTGATGATAAAAAAATAATGCATATCTGTAAAAACCCACTGTGGGGCCCTTTTTCCCGGTATAATGGTAGAGCTGTCCTCCCCTGCCCCAACACCCTAGCCCAATCTCCGCTGTTTGGCAAAGGGCCCCTACAAAAAAGATATGATCAAAATAAATGTTTGAGAAGAAAACTACGGCTTACAATAAAAAAATAAAATAAAAATTATTTTTTAAATTAAAATATAATAATTATATATATTTTTATAAAAATATATAATATATATATATATATTATATTATAATAAATCAAAAAACCCCAAAGAAGGTTTGTCAGGGACAAAACCCAACTTTAAAACTGAGCTGGTTACGAAACGACTATGGTTTCGTATAGGAAAAACTTTTTGGATTTACAAACCCTACGGGGTGTACGAAACAACTTTTATCGAAAGACTGCAAAACGACCCATTTCGACAATCAAAACCTAACCCCCCAAACCCAAATGTAACCCCACCCCCTGCTGGGGGGCCCCGCCCCCCAAAGGGCCCCTATTGTGGGCCCCCAAGAAAAAATATCTGTGTCTCTGAAAACGAGGGGGGCCCGAAACTCTCCCCCCAGTATGCATTTAATAAAAGGGGGCCCTGATTCAACTGGCCCCGAATAAACGTATCCCTTGTCCCACGGTAACGGGTTTTATCTAGTTTTTTTTTATTTTCGCCAGCAGGGTTGGCAGGCTTGACTCCCTTTGACCCCTTTAGATTTTAGACTTCCCCAGTGTAGCTTAAGGGCAAGGGAGGGAGCATTTCATAAAGGGTAGCTCTTTTTTAGGATTTTTGGTCCCCCTGGTTTTTTCCTTTTTGATTTAAAAAAATTTTCCTTTAAAACGCACTTTAACATACCTTTTAGCACCCTTTCCCGGGAAAAAATTGAACCTCACTCAGGTGGGGGGTTTTACGTCTCTTTTTGTACACACACAGTAGCAATAGCGAGAGGCGGGGGCGGCATTTTTGCGTTTTTTTGGGTTTGTCATTTAGCCTTTGTTGGCCTTGTGGGTTTTGGTTTGTTTAAAAAATTTAAAAGGGCGACGGTAGCGCCATCAAAAGCGCCAGCAAAAGTGGCTTGGGTGCAGGGTTTTTTTCTTTTACATAGGACTCCATTTTTCCTTGTCCCTATTTTTCCTTTTGGTTTGTTAGGAAATTTTTCCCGTCCCCTGGGGCAAAACCTGTTTCGTCTTTTTTTTTAAAAGCCCCGGCCCCTTACTTTTGGTTTTTTTTTTCCCTTTAAAGGGTGATGCCCGGGGTTTGGAAATTTTTTTAGGTGGGTTAGAAATTTTTTATTAAAAAAAGGCCCCAAAAAAAAGGAAAAAGTCGATTGGGTGGGTAGGATGGGGTTTTTAAACGGTAAAATTGTTTTCGGATTTTAAATACCAAATTGGTTTTTAGAAAATTTCGGGCGGAATCCGTTGAAATTTGGGGGGGAAAAAATTTTTAAAAAATTCGATTAATGTATATTTTTTGGGGTTTTTAAAGTTCGCGGAAACTTTTTTTAAGGGCCGGCCAAAGAAAAAAACTATTTAAGTAAAAAGGGTTTCCCCAAAAAAAATTCTGATAAATGAAAATTGCCATTTTGTTTTCCGAATTTTGGGTAGCCAAAAAAACCCTTTTTGGGGGTTTTTTGGGAAACATTAAATTGAACAAATGGGTGGGGATGTTCCCGAACAGGGAACGGCACCCCGGTTAAGCAAAAAGGGGAAAGGGGGGAGAGGATGGGGTTTGGAAATTTGGTTGGCCCAAAAACGCCAAGGATTTTTTGGCAATGGGGGGGCCCAACATAAGGTTTTAAAGGTTTTTTTAACCCCCCGGAAAAAAATAAATGTTTTAAAAATTTTTTTTTTGAAAAAATTTAACTTTTAAAATTTTAAAAGGGAATTTAAAAGGGGGGGGTTTTTTTGGTTTTAAATTAAAAATTAAAAAATTTTTAATAATAAATTTTAAAAAATTTGCAAAAAATTTTTAAAATTAAAAATTTTTTCTTTAAATTTAAAAAAAAAGGGGGATTTAAATTTTCCAATTTAAATTTTAAAAAATTTTTTCTTTTTTAATTTTAAAATTTTGGTGTTTTAAATTTTTAAATTTTAAAATTTTTTAAATTTTGGGTTTTTTTTAAAAAAAAAAAATTTTTTTTTTTTTTTCCCCAAAAAGGGGAATTTCCTTAAAAATTTTAAATATTTTTTATAAATTGCCTTTAAAATTTTAAACAAAAATTTTAAAACAAAAAAAATTTTAAAACCTTTAAGAAAACCCCCAAACTTTTAAAAAAAGGTAAAAAAAAATTTTTTAAAAAAAGGGGGAAATTTAAAAAATTAATTTTTTTTAAAAAAAAATTTTTGAAAGTTTTGGGGAAAAATTTTTTGGGGGGTTAAAAAAAAATTAAAATGAAAAGGACCAAAAAAAAAAAAAAATTTAAAAAATTTTTTTTCTAAAATTTAAAAGGGTTTTAAAAAAAATTTTTAAAGGAAGGTAGTAGGGGATGGGGTTTAAAATTCCCCTTTTAAAAAAATTTTTTAATTTTTTTTTTGGCAAAAATTTTTCAAAAACATAAGTTTTTAAAATTTTTTTGATTTTTTTAAAAAAGGGAATTTAAATTTTTTTTTCCTTTTTTCCCGAAAAGTTAAAAAGAAAAGCTTTTTTTGGTAAAAAAGGGGGGTTTTTTAAAAAATTTTTGGGGTTTTCATTTTTAAAAAAAACCCCTGAAACCCTATAAAAAAGTTAAATTTTTCACTTTGGAATGGTAATTATTAAAGAAGAAATAAACATTTTCCCCCCCAAAAAATTTTTAAAAAAATTAAAAAAAAGGTAAAAAATTTAAAATTTTAAAAATTAAAATTTTTAAATTTAATCACTGAATTGGGAAAATATTAATTTTCCCTTTAAACGGTTTAATTTAAAAAGGGGATAAAAACAAAAGGAAATAAAAAGGGAAAAATTTAAAAAAAAAAAAACAAAAAGGGCCCAAGGAAAATTTTAAAAATTTAAAAACCGGGGGCGGGGGGGCCCCGAAACCAAAAGGGAGCGACCGGGTTTTGGGCCAAAAATTTCGTCAAGGGACCCAATTTCCCCGGGCCCTGAAAGGCCCCCCCACAATAAAAAACCCGGGGGAAAAAAGGGGGAGTTTTTTTCTTTTAAAAAATTTAAAAAAAAAAAACGCAAAAATTAATTTTAAATTTTTTTTAAAAAACCTTTTAAATTTAAAAAATTTTTTTTAAAAAAATTTTAAAAAAAAAAAAAAGGCATAAAAAAAAAAAAAACCCTTTAATTAATTTTAAAAATTTTTAAATTAAAATTTAAAAATTTTAATTTTTTAAAAATTTTAAAAAAATTGAAAATTATTTTAAAAAAAAATTTAAAAATTTTAAAAATTTAAAATTTTAATAATTTAAATTTAAAATTTTAAAAATTTAAAATTTATAATTTTTAAAAAGGTTTTTTTTTGAAAAAAGAGGGTTTGTTTAAAATAATATTTTTTAACCTAAATTAAATTAAATTTTAAAATTTTAAATTAAATTTTATTTTTTTGAAAAAATTTTAAAATTTTAAAATTTAAATTTTTTTTTCTATAAAAGTAAAATTTTGGGAAAAAATTAAATTTAAATTTTTTTTGCTTTTAATTTTTTAAAATTTAAAAAAATTTTAAAAAAATTTTAAAAAAATTAAAAAATTTTTAAATTTTTTTTTTTTTTAAAAAAAAAAAAAAAAAAAAAAGTTTAAAAAAGTTGTTTTTTTTTGTTAATTTTTAAAATTATATAAAAATTTTTAAATTAAAATTATTTTTTTTTAATTTTTTGTAATTAAAAATAATTTAGATTATTTTAAAAATTTTCCCTTTTAAAATATAAAAAAAAAAAAAAGCCATTTTTTTAAAAATTAAAAAAATATAAAATTTTAATATTTAAAAATTTTAAATTTAAATTTTTTAAATTTTAAATTTAAAATAGTTTTAAATTTTTTAATAAAATTAAAAAATTTTTAAAAAAAAAAGTGGTATAGTTAAAAAAAAATTTTTAAATTTTAAATTTTTAAATTTCCCTTTTTTTTTTGAAAAATTAAATTTAATTTTTTTTTTTTTTTTTTTTTTTCGAAAAAGTATTTTTTAAATTTTTAAAACCTTTTGAAATTTTTAAAAATTTTTAAAAATTTTTTAAAAAACAAAAAAATTTTTAAAATTTTTTCCTTTAAATTAAATTTTATTGAAATTTTTTTTTTTCCCCCCTTTCCCAAAAAAAAAAAGGCCCGTGTTTCTTTTTGGGGGGAAGGCCTTTCCCCGGGGTTGGGGCCCTTGACCCCAATGGGGCCAAAACCGGCCCGTCCCTTGGTTTTTTCGGGGCCCCCTGTCATGGTTTGAAAAAATTTTTTCCTTTTTAATCTCTTTGTTTTCCTTTTTTTTTTTGGAATTTTTTTCTTTTTTTTTCCTTTTTTTTGCCTTTTAATCCCCTTTCTTTTTAAATTTTAAAACCTTTTGTGCTTTTTAAATATTTTTTTTTTCTTAAATTTTTTTCTTTTCTAAAAACCCTTTTTTTTTTTTTTTCCAAAGGGGGAAAAAAAAAAACCGGTAAAACCCTGTTTTATTTGGCTTTTTTTCCCTTTCAGGGGGGTTTAAAAAAAGGGGGTTTTAAATTTGTTTATTCTTTTTTAAAATTTAAAAAACCCCTTTTAAAAATTTTTTGGAAATTTTAATTTAATAATTTAAAAAAAAAAAAAAACTTTTAAAAATTTTGCAAAAAAAAACCGGCCCCCTTTAAAAAAAAAAAAAAAAAACCCAAAAACTTAAAAACCCCCCTTTTTTTTTGGTTTAAAAAAAACCAAAACCCCATTTTTTTTTTCATCTTTAAAACCGGAAATAGGGATTCCCTTAAAAAACCCAAATTTTAAAATTTTTTAAATTTTTTTAAAATTTGCCCCAAAAAAAAAAAAAAAGCCCCAAAACCAATTTTTCCAAAATTTTTTCCAATTCCTCAGTAAAAAGGGAAATTTAAAGAAAAATTTTTAAAAATTTATTTTAATGAATTTTATTTGTTTTTCCCTTGTTTTTAAAATTAGATTTTTAAATTTTTTTTTTTTTTTTGTCTTCCTTAAATTTGTTTTAAATTACTTTTAAATTTAAAAAATTTTTTGCCCAAAAAATTAACCCCATTTTCCGCAGGGTTTTCCTTTTTTTTTTCCTCAACCAAAAAAACCCCCTTTAAAACCCCTTTTTCCCTCAACCTTTTTAAATTCTTTTTGAAAATTTTTAAAATTTTTTTTAATTTTCCCCTTAAAATTTTATTTCTAAAAAAAATTTTTAGGATGTTAAAAATTCCAAATTTTTTTTCCCTCCCCCCCAAAATTTCCCCCTTATTACAAAAAATATATATTACTTAAATATTTTCCGTTTTAAAAATTCAATTTTTCCCCCCACCCATTTTTTTTTCTTAAAAAACCTATGGAAAAGCCTTCCATCCCCCTGGGGTTTCGAGCTTTTACAAAAAAAACCTTGGCGGGGTTTTTCCCGAAAAATTCCCCTCGATCCTTTTTGACGGGTTTTAAGCCGTTCCCTTTACTTTACACCTTTCCCACTTTTCCTGGAAAGCCCCCATTTAAAAATTCCAAAATTAAAAACTTCAAACAATTTTTTTAGGGTGGGCCTTACCCCCGGGGGTCCCAATACGAAACCCTTATCCCCCTTTTAATTTCCACCCAGGGGAAGTTTTCTTTTTGGCCCCCCTTGTCAAGATTTTAAAAAATTTGCCCGGTTCCCTGTTTTGGGGTTTCAGGCCCACCCGGTAAGTTGCATGCAAAAAAAAATCCCCCCTTTGGTGGAACTTAGTTGGTTAAACTTTTTCTCCAATTTTCCCCCTTTTTCCCACTTCGAATCAGAAGGGGTTGGCACCTTTTTAATTTTAAGGGGGTTATTAGTGGGAACCCTCCAAAGTATTTTCCGGCCCCTCCCCCCGCCCCCCAAAACCCTTTTTTTCCCAACCCATTTTTTCCGGTTTTTAAAACAATTCCCCTTTCTTTCCGGGGCCCTTCCCCCCAATTTCCTGAAACTTCAGGGACTTGCTGCCCCTTTCGAAATGAAAGGGGGGGTCCCGGGAATTTGCGGGCCAAAAAAAAGCCGGGAAAGCAGTTTTGCCTTTTTACCCCGGGCTCACCCAAGGAATATGAGGAAAAGGGGAAGGGGGGGAGTCCTATGTAAGCAGAAAATCCCGCCCATGCATTTTGCTGGCGCTTAGAGGGCCGTTTCCCGTGCCTCTTCAGGGAATGAAAAAAAAACAAAAACCCACAAGGCCCACATGGTTTACTGACACCAAAGACGAAAGAATGCCGCCCGCCCCCTTCTCGCATTCCCTATGTGTGTGTAAACAAAAAGAGACTTTAAACACCCGGGGAGTGGGGCCCTGCATTTTTTCCCGAAAAAAATGCTAAAAGGGTTTAGGGAAGGGGTCTTTTAAAAAAGGAAAATTTGAGTCAAAAAAGAGAAAATCCCAGAGTCCCCCCCCCAAATATCCTTAAAAAGAGCTACCCTTATGGTCTCCCCCCCTTCCCTTTCTTAACCCTAAACTGGGCATGTCAAACTCAAAAAGGGGCCCAAAGGTAGTCAAGCCTGCCCCGTGTTTGGCCCCGAAAATAAAAAACTAGAAAAAAATTTCCCCCGGTTTAACCGTGCACACGGGATACATTTGATTCGGGCCCCCATTTGAATCGGGCCCCCCTATATTAAATGCATCCTGGACGAGATTTTTGGGGTCTTTTTCCCGAGACACAGACTATTTTTTTTTTTGGGCCTCAATGGGTTTGTTTGGGGAGCGGAGCCCCCAGTTTGGGGGGTGGGGTTACTTTGGGTTTAGGGGGTTTAGGTTAGATTGTCGAGTGGGGCCCAGTTGTCATTTCAGTTCGTATAAAATTGGGTTTCGTCCCACAGTAGATTCGTACCCCAAAAAAGTTTTTTCCTATACAAACCATGTGGTTTTTTGTACACTCAGCTCAGTTGAAAATTTGGTTTTTGTACATGACAAAAACCTTTTTTGGTGTTTTTATTTTATATATATATAAAATTATATAATATATATAAATATATATATATAATATATATTAAAATATTATATTATATAATATATAATTATTTTTGTAAATTTTAAGCACGTATTACCTTCCAAAAATTTTTTTGATCATATCTTTCTGTAGCGCCATTAGCATCAGCGGAGATTGGGGTTTGAAAGTGGCAGCCAGGGGGGACAGCTCTACCCTTACTAGGAAATATGGCACACAGTGGTTTTTTACAGACTATGCATTATTGGGTTTCATCAAAACCCTTATTTTAAGGGGTATTTTTTCTTAAAAAAAAAAAAAAAAAAAAAAATTTGGGTTCCAGCCCCCTTTTCCGTGTATTGGACAAAAGGTTTTTTTTTTTTCTCTCTTTAAATTTTATGGCTTTAGCATTGGCAGGGACTTTTCAATGTTCTAATTATGTACGGTTATTACTGATAATTTTATTTTGACCCGATTGTTTTTTACCCCTGAGTTGGGTTTCTTTCCCAAACCCCCGTACCACCACAAACCTCCCAAACCCCATAAGCCACCGCCCAGCCTCCCCAAAATTTAAACCACAGCCACAGCCTCCCCCCCACATTTAGTCACACCACGGGAAATGGATGGTTTGAGAGTTTTTAATGGGTTTAACCCTTTTGCATGTGTTAGGCCCCACTTATGAAATTTTAGTTGAGTTAATTTTTACCTTGTATCGACAAAATTTTGTTTTAAGTCTCAGAAAAATCAACAATGAGTGGTTTTCAGGTGGGGTGCCAGGACTCTGCTTCCCTTTTTCCATGGTGCCTCCTTTCCCGCAGCACATGGGGCCTCACCTCACTTTCATGCTGTTTGAGGGTAAAAAAACCCTTTTGATATTTCCTTTCTTAAAAAAGGGATAAACCCGTTGCTGTGGTTTTTTTTATTATTTATACTGTCATTTTCTTTACTTTTTCCCAAAAAAATGTCAAAAAACCCTTTTTCCTCACTATACATATCCACATGTCCCCCCTTAAACTTCCCTTTCCCACTTTTCCCATTCCCATCTTTCCCTTTTCCCTTTCCCCCCGCTTTCACCTTTCTATGCAAACATAATGAAAAATTTTTTTCCCAAATTTTTGCATTTTAAAAATAACAACAAAATTTTTTTCAAAAGATGGTGGAACAGCAAACATGAGTGAGGGTCACCAGGTTCCAAAGGGCCCCAAAAAGCCCCCAAAAATCGTAGTATTTCAGGAATTTTTTTTTTGCTGTTTCCCCACAAAGCCTGCTTTTAGATTTTAAGTGGGCTATAAAATCATACGGATTTTTTGCATATTATTTTGTAAAAAATTTTTGTTTATATATTACCCGTCGTCTCACTCTTGCACCCTTTTCCCCTTCTCACACTATCTACTTTCCCCACCCAGATCCTCCCATTTATAAGGGGGGCTCCTTCCCTCCCAACATATATTTTAACAATATATATCCTTGGATCTCACTTTCACCCCTTTTTTTTAAAAGGGGGTCCCCCCCCTTTACCATTTTAGTTTTCTGTGCTTCAAACCCCCCTCACCACCCCAGCTCATTTCCCTTTTCAAATTTCTAGACATATCAGGGAAATCATCATATACATTTATAGTACATAATTTTGTTGTAAGTTATTTTCTTTTTAAACAATGTGTAAAACTTTCCAATTCTCAGGGACACCAAAAAGAAGCCTCCCCACGAAACACCATCTACAGGCTGCGTAGGGGAAAACACAAATGGGGGAGGGAGGCTTTTAGAGCCCCCAAAACCGCTGATAGCGACGGGTGCAAATTTTTTTGGCCCCCGGGGTTTCTTGATTTTTTTTTAAAAGGAAATCATTTATTTTTCTTCTTGTGACCTTTGTCGCTTAGTATGCTTTTATAGGTACTCTTCCCCCTTTTATCTCCTTCGTTAACAAAAATTTTTAACCCCCCGGGTTTTTTTCACCTGGGGAAAAACATTTTTATCACTTTCAAACCTTTGATTATCATCCTAATTCATTGTCTTTTTGTTTTTCTTATCTCCCGCACTGCGTTAGGAACACTGGTGAGGTTTACAATACTTTCATTTCCTTTTTGTCCCATAAAAGCCCTAACTCCGTACCCCCGGGGCCCCCTCTTTGCTTAGTCTCCCGTCCCACTCCTCTCGGGCCCAGGACTGTTTCTAAATTTACGCTATAAGGGGTTTTCCCCCTGACTCCTATACTTTTTGCATTCCACAATGACCTGTTCCCACAGTTTCTTTCGCTCCTTTCCCTGTAGCACAAATTTTGGGTTTTCCGTTCCCTTTTTTCCTTCCGTTTACTTTTCCCAAAGGGGCCCGTTCTTGCTTTGTAGAGTAACTTACTCCCCCCGGGCCCCCTACATTCCAGGTCACCCCCCCTGGTTTTTTGTTTTCCACCCGGGACCACTGCCAAAATTGGGTTTTCCGCCTTCCCTCCTGCCAAATTTTAAATAGCCCTTATTCTAATTTTCTTTTTGATATCTCTTATCTCCATCTTTTTCCCTTTCTCTCCTTTTCCCCTCTCTAGGGTTTCCCTTTTTCCGTGGTACTTGATCTATTTTCCTGTGATATTTTTTTTTGCCCATCTATCTTCGTAATCTCAATTTTTTTGTGGAACACCCGTTTTCCTTTTTTATCCTTTCCCTGAAGGGGCCCCCATCCCCATGTCTCCCCCTTAAAGGGCCCCCTACATCAGTGCTCCCACAAGCTCCCAGGGCCCCATCCTTTTCCCACTTGTTTTGGGGCCTTTAAACCCAAATGCATGATGTCTCCTTCCCGTTTTGAAATCACTTCGACCCATACAAAACCCAAAAGGGGACAGCCCCCCCCTTCCATAAACCCCCTGCCTACTTTATATGTATTTGTGACGTTTTCCACCAAATTTTTAACATGCCTATCATCCCTCCTTGCCTTGCCCTTTATTAACTTTCCCCGCTTTTCACCCCCTATCCCTTCCTTGTATACTTCCCTCCCCAAATTTTACATATGTAATTTTCTATATTCTAGGACATTATTCTGAAGCAGCCACGACTCCTCCCCTTTTGTTTTAAAATCCAGACTTTACATTTTATTTCACTAAAACTTCAGGTCCCTTCCCTTCCCTACTTTTTTGTTATGTTAAAATCTCCCCCATTTTTATCCTTACTTTTTTTGCCATTTAGCACTACATCATAGCAATAGGGCCCGACTCCTAAATTCTCTCCCCAATTTTCTTTCTCCTTTTCTGGACTTCCCGATTTTCACGATGAGTTTCCCCTAAAAACAGAAATTAAAAATGTTTGGGGGGGCATGACAATCCTTGGGTTTAAATCCAATATTATTTACCATTCCCCCTCTGCCTTTTCCCGAAAACCCCCTTTGCTTTCCCCCTAACATCTTGTTTTCCCCTATTCCACAAAATTTTAATTTTTTCATTTATTTAAATTTTAAAAAAAATAAATTTAAAAATTGGTTTTTTTATTTTTTTCTTTTTTATTAATACTTTTTTTTTCCAAAAAAATTTGGCCCAGTTGTCCCCCTGACAAAAAAAATTGGGGGGGTTTTCCCCCCTTTTCCCCCATAAATTTAACCTCCCCCTTTTCCCCCTTTTTTCCCCCTTTTCCTTTTTTTAGGGGACCTTTCTTTTTCCAAATCCTTGGACGCCCCTTTCCCCGCCCCTGTAACATAAAGTTTTTTATTCCTTTTTCCCTTCCCCCTTTTTAATTTTTTAAAAAACCCCTACCCCCTTTTTGAACATCCCCCCTTTGCAAAACCCTTTCCCCTTTTTTCAAAAACTTTTGGTTAACCTTTTCCCCCCAAGGTTTTTTTTAGGGGTTTTTCCTTCATTTTTCCCCTTTTTCCCCCGAGGTAAATGTTTTTCTTTCCGCTTAACCAAAAGTTTTTTTTTTTTTTAAAAAATTTTTTTTTTTTTTTTTTTAAAAAAACCCCCTCCTTTTTAATGTTTATGCATCTTTCTAGGTGTTTCCCTTTTTTTTAATTTCCCCCTTTTAAATTTTCCTCCACCTTTTTTGATGTTTTTAATCCCCATTTTCCCCCTTCCCTATAAACTTTTTTGAAAATTTTTTGTTTGGAAAATTTTAAATTTTTAAAAAATTTTTTTTATTTTTTTTTTGTTTTATGTTTTTCTTTGGGAAGACTGCCTCTTTTTTCCCCCAATTGCGGACCAACGGGTTTTGCTGTTGTTTTCCAAAATTTTTCAATTTAAAGGGTTTTTCCCTTTTTTCCCTTTCATTCTTAAAAGCTTAAAAAATCTTCCCAAAATTTTGTTTGGTTTTAAAAAGTTTTTAATTTTGTTTTAAATTTTATTTTTAAATTTTAAATTTTTTTTTTTTTTGTTTTTTATGTTATCATAACTTTTTCCCCCTTTGGTTCTTTCCTTTTTTTCCCTTCCCTGGGTCGCGGCAACCCAACCGGTTTTTGTGCTTTTTTTTTACGCGTTAATTCGTAAGGTTTTTATTTTTTGGACTCTTGTTAAAAAATTTTTGGTTTTTTGAATTTTTTATGTCGTTAAACCTTTTTTGCCCGTTGCCCCTTTTAATGATGTAAAAGGTTTGCTTTTTTGCTTTTTTCTAACAAGTATTTTAAAGTTAATAATTTTTAAAAACCCCCTTCTAAAATTTTAAATAAAAATTTGATTTTTTTTTAAATTTTTTCCCCTTTTCAAAAACTTCCCCTTTTTTTTCCTTTTAATGCTTTAGCGCCATTTAATTAAATAAATTCAATTTTTGGATTTGTATAATATAAATTGGGGGCCTTTTGGTTTTTTTGGGAATTTTATTCCCCCAAATTTTTAGGCAATGTTTTCCCCTGTCTGCCTTTAAAAGGGTTTAAAGGCTTACAAACCCGGGTTGGAAACTTTTAATCAAAAATTCATTCCTTTTTCTCATATTTTCTCAAAGGGGCCCGGGGAAATTTTAATAAAATTTGAATTTTAAGGGGTTTAAAATTTATTTTTTGGCCCAAAATCTTCCAAAATAAATTTTAAAATTTTCTTTGGGGGGAAAAAGCCCCTTTTTCCCCTTTTTTGTTTTTTTTGGAAAAGAATTAAAATTTTTACAAGTGCCCGGGTTTTAGCCCCCTTTGGTTCGCGTTGTCGTCCCCAAGTTTCCCAAAAAGGGGCTAATGCCCCTTTTCCCCCTTCCCCTTGACGGGCCAAAAGCGGCTTCGTTACTACAGTTTTATGTCCGCCCTTTTCCCTTGGGACTCCACCGGGGTTTGCCCGCGGGGAAAAATGGAAATAATTTTCCCCTAAAGGTATTTACCCATTTCACCCCCCCCCCTTCCTCCCCGGGTCCCCCTCGGCCCCTCCCAAGACCATACGGTTCTTCCCCTTTTAGAAGGGGGCCCCCTTTCTTTTTTCTCCAAATTTTTCCCTTTTTCTTTCCACAAGAAATTTGGCCTCCAGGTTTTTTCCCTTTTTGCTTTTCCTTTTGTTGAAAACCAGGCATTCCCGGGGGAAACCCCGGCCCTTGCCCAAAAAAAGTCCCCTGGTCTTCCCCAAACCTTTCTTTCCCCCCCTTCTTCCCCCTTTTACTGAGTACCCCCCTTTCCCCATTTACCTTTTCCCCTTTGCCTAAATTTCCCCCCCCCCCCCCCCCCCCTGGTTTTTTCCCCCTTTCCTTCCCCCCCCCCCCCCTTTTTTAATTTCCCTCCCCCCTACAAAAACCCTTTCCCTCCCCCTTCCCCTCTTTGGGGTCCCCCCTAAAATTTTTCCTCCCGGGCCCCCCCCCCCCTTCCTTTCGTTTTTTCCCCCCAACTTTTAACCCCCCCCCCTTTGACAATTTGGGAAACTTAACTACAGAATCCCCTTTCCCTTTGTCCTTATATTCCTTGGGCTCACCGCTTGTGCCCGCGGGCAAATGAGTAAAATGCCCGTGATGGTAGGTGAGCGATTTCACCAGGCACTGCCTGCCGCGCCCGGCAGTGCGTCGCTGCCAGACATACGAGGTTACATGTGGAGCTTTGGAGTGGAGAAGTGGAGCCACTTCTTTTTCTCCACTTTGTCCTTTTTCTTTTTCAGGCACATAGCAATGATTATGGTACACAGTGCCAGCTTCTTACGGTCCTTTCTGCTTCGCATTGTTGTCGTACCGCACACAGTCTTCCTGAATAGAGAACGGCTACACTGCCTGGCTGCCCAGCTGCTCGCCTCTGACTGGGCCAGGCAGGCTCTGCTGTGTGGACGACAGTTTCAGTGTGCCCGCGGGCTTTTCACCGTGATGGGCACTGCCCTACGGGCTTTGCCCGCTAGTGTGGACGGAGCTTAAGTAACCCCTTTGCCGTCCTCAACCCAGATACTCTGACCTCTACCCCTTCCTCGATCCCCACACCCCTTCCTCAACGCTCCCCTCCTCGGCCTACTCTTACCAGATGACCTATACGTTCTTCCCCTTCCTCCCCCACCCGAAACCTTCCACTGTCTCTCCCTATTCAGTTCCTCGCACTCACTTTCTACGTCTCCTCCTACTAAGAAACCCTGTGCCTCCCAGGTCTCCCGTTCTGACTCTCCTGTTGAGACCATGGCTATGATCGAGGAGTACCTCGCTCAGCCTCAAGACATGTCCCCTCTGCCCTCTTCACAAACCGGCTCATCATCCCCACCTTCATTCTCAACCCTCAAAGTCTTAGCTGAGATACATTCTCTTCCATCCCATCTTCCACCTACCCCTCTTCCTCCTCCTGCCTCCCAACTTCCCCCCTGTTCCCCCTCTTCCCCATCATTCTCCCCACTACACCCTTCCTCCCTTCCCTCTGATCCCCCTATGTCCTCTCCCTCTTCTTCTACTACCTCTGACCGTCCCGCTGTTAAGTCTTTTCTTAACTTACCCCTTCCTCCTGGCTGTACAAAAGACTCCCTTTTGTCTCAACCATCCCCATCCCTATCCCCTCGCCCCCCTGACCCTACTGACTGTACTTCACCTACTACACTTGATCCCCCTCCTGATATCACTGATCCTGCTAACCCTCTATTCCGGCCGCTACCATCACTTCACCTACTACACTTGATCCCCCTCCTGATATCGCTGATCCTGCTAACCCCTCTATTCCGGCCGCTACCATTCCGACTATCATCACCCGTTAACCTCTACACTCTGTCTGTTCTTCATTGGAACATTCACGACTTCCGATCCCACAGACAAGACCTTTGTCTCCTTATTTCTTGCTATAAGGCTCAAGTTATCTGCCTCGCAGAAACTTTCCTTACGCACCCCCCTGTCCCAATTCCCAATTTATGATCTTCCCCCAACAAATACACGTCCTTCCTCTGATCTAACCCTACTGCGATAACGTTCCATTCCTTTCCCTTTCCCTCACCCTTTTCACTCTTTATAACCCCTCCCCTTCATTATGCTTTGCCATAGTGCCATATGACCTCCGATGTCTGGCACATTTTCCCGTTTTAGCATTAAATCAATCAATCATGCAAGAACTGGTATCGAGTTGGGTGGATGTAGATTGAAGTAAGGAGGAGCCAGAAAGTGTTAATGATAGAGTAGTGGAGGAGTAGATGAGGATAAACAGCCAGGAATGAATACGAATAAGGCAAGAAACTAGGTGAAAGTTAGAAATGTTGAAAAAAAGTGAGGCTAGGAGGCGGCCTAGGTAAGCAGGACCAGCAAGATCTGTCTTTTGAAAGCCAACTAGTATTTCGCGGTGATGTCCTCGCAGAATCACCCTGTCTCCCTTAACAATAATCTTCCTCCAACATATACACATCTTTCATTTGATTGGATCATCATCCTGTACGTAGTCCTTCCCCCACCGGGTTACTGTTTCCCCCCTTCCCATACCTTTCCCCATTTTCCACTGTGTACCTCTGCTATATGACCTTTATTGTCTGGCACATACCTATGTTATACTACTTTTATTATCGAAATAATTTGGTTGTGATTTTATAAAGTTGAAATTTCCCGCGCTGGTGTGTCCTGATGACGTCACCGCAGTGTCACTGGGACAGGGTTGTGAGCTGTACGATAATTATCGTATTTGTACGATAGTTTGACTATCCGTACGATGTGCGATGCATGGTTGAGAATCGTACACGAAAATACGATAATTAACTCACAAATATTATCATATTATAAAGTCATAAAAAAATTGTCATCGCAAAAAAAAAGAAAAAAAGTATCGCTGTCAACTTCCGCGAGAGAGTTTTGAGTTTGACTTTTGGTCCTTTGAACCCTTACCAAGACAAAGGCAAGACACTGACTTCTAGGTAACGGGAACCAATTGGTTCTCTACGCAGTGCAGTGTGTAAGGGATAAGGGAGATTGTGTTACTTTCATCCCTACACATGATATGATATTATGTCGATGACAACTGACACATTATCATTATAAGCGCCAGCTGACACGGGATGAAAGAATAGAGGAGGAACAGGAATTCGTCTTTTCTTTTGAAAAGGATGATAGCTATGTAGAGTTCTCCAGTTCAGCTTCTTTTGAATCATTATGTGTTACTGATATTTTTATTTTTTTATTTAATTGCATTTATTTACGAAAAAATAAATTAACATGGAATTTTGTGTCATGATTGGATATATTATATATTTTGGTGAAAAGAGAAAATATTCTCATATGTGGAATGCTGAATTCAATGATGTATATCGTTATCTACTAATTATATTATTTTAGCTAAGGTTGTACGACAATCTATCTGAAAATACGATACTTTTGGTGGCTCGGTACGATAATGTGCTACAAAAGTTCACAACCTCTGCTGTGGGACTATCATGGCGGCTGGTCAGCTTATCAACACTACCACCTCACGTCAGTGGGCTGGAAGATCACCCTGCAGTGGGTGCCTTCCCACTGCAACATCCGGGGCAACGAGGTTGCTGATGCTGCCGCCAAGATGGCACTCCGAGGTAAACATCACCCCCCTCCCGCTGCCACTCTCCACCGCCAAGCGTCTAATCTCCAAAAAATGCCGCTCCGCCTGGGATAGGTCGCTCGGCGACGCCCTTCTTGCCACCTCCATGGGTCAATACCGCACAGACTCCTTTCCGCACCCATGGATAAGACAAACGTCCCGCGTCTTGGAAGTCGCCCTCACCCGCCTGAGGATCGGTCACACAACACTCACTGCACACCTGCATCGTCTGCAGCTCACGCCCGACCCGCACTGCCCCTGGTGCAGGAACGTCCCGGAGTCCATTGAGCACTTCCTGCTGCAGTGTCCTCGCTTCCACTCCTACCGACAACTTCTACGTGGTCACCTCATCGCCCTGAACGTCACCACATTTGACCTGCCCACCCTGCTGGCCGCCGCTGCCGTCCAACCATCACGTCGCCCCACCGTCATCCGCCTCACCTGTGCCTTCCTGAGGAAGACTAATCAACTCTCGAGACTGTGATTACTTCACGGCTGTACACCAGGGCGAATATCGTCGACTTCGACATCACTGCCCTTCAACAACAACAACCTTTTTAGGCTGTTTCTCCTATTTAAGAACACAACACTGAGCACAAGAGAGGTGAGACATTTACTATGGAGCATCTGATACGGTAAAGCGGCCGGAGATCAAGTTCAGGCTGTAGTTCAGTTCAGGTGAATGATCAACATGAGGTGGGTAGTGTTTACCCTGAGGCACTCCCACCCATGGCAAACAGTGCGCTACATACCGGTATTGTGACGACAGGTGAAGGGATTTAACATTGACATCAACAGCGACATCTGTAATAATGGAAGTTTAGATGGTAGTCATAGCCTAGGAGGCACAGGTACAGGGTGTGTGTGGGGTGTCAACACGTGGTAGGCTGTGGGGGGGTGGGGGTGAAGGTGTGCGTCCAGGATATAATCAAAGACATTCAACACCTACCTGTATGGTTAATATGGAGGAGAGTTTCACGTACGCTACAGACCTTACTACTCACGAATTCAATTTTTTTTTTGCTCAGTATACTGTACACTACTACTCTACATGCGCTCAATAAAAAATAAAAAAATAATAATAATATTTTTTGGTTAAGGTTAGGTTAGGTTTCTTTAAAACCTGTAAAGTTAGGTTAGGTTAGGTTTAAAACATAAGGTTAGGTTAGGTTTCAATTTATTTATTTATTTATTTATTTATTTATTTTTTTTTTTTTTTGGGTTTTTTTTTTTTTTTTTTGGTTTGCGCAAAATAAAACTAGCACCATTAGAACAAGCACTTATTGTAGGCCAAGAAAAAGTAGTTGATGTCTCTGAAAACGAACGATCTTGATCTTGATCTTGATTTGGGAGTCACCCGCAGGGTGCTGGGCAGTGAACCTTTGGTCCGGGGGTTTTTCCCCACACTGTAATCTGTTTTTTAAAAGAAACAAAAGGGGGGAAACAAAACTGGGATTTCTTTTTCCCCCTCCCCTTTCCCCTCTCTGCATCACATTTATAAAGGGGTCCCCCCTCACTGAAAGGGGCCCCCCCCTCCCCCATGCCTCCTCCTACGTGCTCTCCAAAAGTTTTTCCAAAAATTCTTTTAAAACTCTCAAACAAAAACCACGGCACTCCTCCCCTCAGCACACAACCCCCAAAGGGAAATCCATCCCCCACTCCCCCCTGTCTTTTCATCTCTCGCCATTCTTCCCTCCCCACCTCTCCTACCACACTCCAACATCTGTGTTTTTAGCATACTCATTTCCGTTTTTACCTTCCCGCATCAAGTGCTCCAGGTTTCATCCACTCCTGTCACAACCATCTCACACCCTTGCTGCCATCATTCTTCCATCTGTACTACGCTATTTACCTCCAAACGACTTTTTTCCTGGCTCTGAAGAGTAGGTTCCCCCCCCCATACCCCCATCATAGAAACCTTTTTTAATTTCCGGGGGTGGCCCTTTTTTTTTCCCTGTACCCTTCCAGTTTTGATTTTTCACTCCTTCCTCACCATTCTTTTTTTCCCTTTCCCTTCCACTCTCCTATTTTTTTTCCTTTTTGCATACACCCCTACCCCATGGTCCATCACCCCCTGTCCAAACTTTCCCCCGTTCCAAACCCGTCCTCTTTCAACCCCCTTCTGGCTTTCACCACTTCCCCTACATATTCCAGTCCCAAACCTTTTCTTGCCCCCTTGCTGTCATCCATTCGTTGCAGTTTTAGCTCTGTCCTCAGTCCCCCGCCTTTGGGTATTTCCCCTCTCTGAAAGTGCCCTCCCATGTCCCCCTCTAAAACGCTTCCCTGCCAAAAATACCCTTTTGGGTCCCTTTAAAGCCCATTCTGCCTGCTTTTTTTCTGGGTTACTTCCAATCTGTCCAACTCCTTTCCCAAAACCCCAAACCCTTGTTTCCAGGCCATATGATCCCTTTATCTTGATCTTGAAAAATTGAAAATTTTGGGGGCACCCCGCAGATGCCCGCAAGTGGAAACCTTTGGGGGCCCGGGGGTTCTCCCACAAAACCTAAACTGTTGGGAAGAAGCAAAAGGGGGAAGCAAAAAAAGGGATTCTTTTTTCCCCCCCTTCCTCCCCTCTGGGTCACATTCAACGGGGGCCCCCCCTCACTGAGGGCCCCCTGCCTTTTTTGGCCCCTCTCCTACGTGGGTTTTCCACGAATTCTCCAAAAAATTCTTTTACCCCTCAATCAAAACCCCACTGTTTACTCCTCCCCTCAAACACACAACCCCCCCGCAGGTTTCTATCCCATCTCCACTCTCCTGTTTTCTCTCTCTCGCCATTTTTTTCCCCCGATCTCTCCTTCCCTACCTCCAACATCTTTGTTCTAGCATACTCAAAACCGTTCACATTCCGCATCAAGTGCTCCCCCGGTTTTTTCCCTCCTTTACACACCTCACACACCCCTTGCGCCCTCATTCTTCCATCGTAAAATACACTATTTTCCCCCGCGCTTTGTCCTGGCCCCGAAAGTAGGTCCCCCCCCCATACCCCCATCATAGAACCCTTTTATACCATGGCTTTGGGCCCCTTTCTCCCGTACCATTCCATTGTTTTTTTTTTCACCCATTGCCCTCACCATTCTTCTTTCCCTTTTTTTTTTCCACCTCCTTTTTTATTTCCCTTTTTTCATACAGCCTAAAAATCCCATGGGCCCCATCACTCCGTCACAAACCCTTCCCGTTTTACCTGTCCATCTTTTTTCCACTTTTACCGAGTCTTTCATCCCTTCCCCTAACCCAAATTTCCCTCCCAAAACCCTTTCCCTTTCCCCTTTCTTTCATCCATTCGTTTTCAAATCTAGCTCTGACCTCAAATCCCCGCCTTTGCTACCCTCTTTTGACGTCTCCATCCCAGTCCCCCCTATTGCTTCCACTGCCACATACCTATTGGCTCCTAATGCATTCTGCCCCTTTGGTTTTTGTTTAAATTTTCCCAAAACTGTCCAACTCCTTCCTAGACCACACCTTGTTTTTCCAGGCCAACATAAAGCTAGGGCCCGCCACAACCCCTTCCATAGTCCCTCACCACTTCATATTTTGTTGGCCCGACATCTTTTCCACACTGCCTAGCCTTCCAAACCCCCCTGGTTGGCTCTAGCTATCCTGTCATGTTTAGTTTTCTCATAGCCTTTATCATCCAACCCAAAAACCCAGATACTTGTACTCTTTTGTTTCTTTATTTCATTCCCCCCCCCCATCCCAAAACCTGTTTATCATCAAGTCCTCCCCATTCACCACCAAAACCTTTTCTCTTTTCCTTTCTGAGGGCCCAACGGTTTTAAATCCCTTCCATACTCATCACGGGATTCACTCTCTTGTAGCTCATTGTGTTTTCACTAAGGATCACCACATCATCTTTCCCCTTTCATCAGTACACTCAAAACTTCCCCTCCATTTTTTAACCCAACCTGTAAAGCTTCCTCTCACTGGGCCCTTTCCCCCAAAATATAACCAAAAAATAGAGGAAGGGAAAGGGCACAGCCCCCGTCTTACTCCTCTCTTCTATTCCCCATCCAGTCTCGAGGTCCCCCATTTCCCGAAACCTTTGGGCCCGTGTGTTCTCATTTCATCCCGCTTTTTTTTTAACAACCTTCTCACTTTATTCCAATTTCTCTAATACCTTTCAACATTTTTCCCCATCCCTCTGTCATACGCTTTTTCAAAATTAGAAAAGGGTAGAATTTCTTTTTTTCCCTCCCCTTGGGTTTTCTCAATCATTCATTCACTACAAACATATTGTCCCCCACCTCTTCTGTCCTTTTTTTGAATCCATTTTTTGCTCTTCCCCATCACCTTATTTCTTTTCCCCCAACTTCCCTTTGTCCTTTTATTAGTACCCACAGAAAACTTAAAATACCCCTGTCACATCCGCTATTGGCCTGTAAATTTTTAAACTCCCCTTTCCCACTCTGTGTCCCCCCTTATGTTGAGGGTCACTCTAAAAGTCATTCCACACCAGGGGAAAACCCTTTTTTTCCCCTCCATATATTCCCAAAAAAACTCTGCATTCCCCCCAATTTCTTCCCCCCACCTCCCTCTCTATACAATTCCAAATTTGGGATAACCCTCCATTCCAGGGGCCCTTTCCCTTTTTTTTTTCTTACATACCCTTCAATCTCATCCTTCTAATTTCCTTCTCCTCATTTCCTCTATTTTTTTCCCCCCTAAGGGGACGTTCCCTAAGTCCTATCAGGGTCATTCACACCCCCAATAATATAGCCTACTGGGGAAAATCTTGGGGGGGGCTTTATCTTGATCTTTATTTTGGGGGTTTACCCAGCAATGCTTTCAGTGAAGCCTTTGGGCCGGGGTTCTCCCACACGTAAACTGGTTTTGGGGGAGAAGCAAAATGGGATTTCTTTTTCCCCCCTTTTCCCCTCTCTGCATCAATTCATACGGGGTTTCCCCCTCACTGAGGGGCCCCCCGCCTCTCATGGGTCTCTTCTAATTTCTCCCCCAAAAGTTTCCCCCAAGAATTCTTTAACCTTTTCCCTCACCGATGTCCTCCTCCACTCAAACACCCCAACCCCAGCGGGACTTTCCCCCCTCCCTCTCCTTTCTCCCATCTCTCGCCATTCTTTCCACTCCGACCCTTCCTACCCCTCCTCCACATCTTTTTTCTAAACATACTCATCCGTTACTTCCCGCATCAATGCTCCCCGGGTTTTATCCACTTCCCCTTTTCCCCCACAATTTACACACACCTTGGGTGCCCTCCCTTTTCCATCGTACATAAAAGACTATTTACCCCCCAGCGACTTTGTCCTGGGTCTGAAGAAATAGGTCCCCCCCATAGCCACCATCAGAACCTTTCATTTCCGTGGCCCGGTCCTTTCTCCTGTACCAAATTTCCCCCTTTTTGATTTCCCCACCATTCCCCTCAGCCCTTTTTCTTTCCCCCTTTTTTTTTTTCCACTCTCCTATTTATTTTTTTTTTTGCATACACCATAAATTCCCCTGTCTCATCCTCCTGTCACAAACATTCCCAGTTCACCTGTCCATCTTTCCACTTTTACTGATTTTTTCATCCCTTCCCATACATATTCCTCCCAAAACCCTTTCTTGCCCCCTTTGCTGTCATCCTTCCCTTGCCCGTCTACTCTTTTACCTCCCGTCCCCGCCCTTTTCTACCTCCCCTCTGAACTGCTCCTCCCCTGCTCCTCTAAATTTGCTTCCCCGGGCCCCATACCCCATTGGCTTCCCAAGCTATTCTGCCCGCTTTGTTCTGTGTTACTTCCAAACTGTCCAACCCCCTTTTCCCAAACCCCACCATTTTTTTCCAAAGGCCCCTACATAAAGCTTAGGGACTGCCACAACCCTTCCATAGTCCCTCACCACTTTATACTTTTTGGGCCCCCATCTTGCCCACCCGCCTAGCCTTCCAAACCCCCTGGTTTTGGCTCTAGCTATCCTCCATGTTTTTTTTTCTCACAGCCCTTTTTCATCCAAACCCAATCCCAGATACTTGTACTCTTTCGTTCTCTTTTTCCCTTCCCACCCACCTCCAACCTGTCATCCCTAGAGTCCTCCCCATTTACCCCCAACCTTTACTCTTCTCCTTACTTAGCCTAACGTTGAAGTCCCTTTCATACTAGGGGCCCAGCATTCGCATCTCTTGTAGCTCATTGGGGGTTTTCACTAAAGGAAACACCACATCAAAACGCATACATCAGTTTCACTCAACCCCTTCATCTCCCAAATTTTTTTCCCAGACCTGTACGCTTCACTCTCACCCCCGCCTTTCCCCAACATATAAACCAAAAAATAGAGGAGAAAGGACACAGCCCCCTTTTTCCCCTCTTTTACTATTCACCCATCCAGTCTCGAGGTCACCCATACTGGGAAATTGGCCTGTGTGTTTTTCATACCCTACTGCTTATTATTTTAACAACCTTCTCACTCAGGCCCCAAAGTCTCCAATACCTTACTACTTCCCCCCTATCCACTCTGTCCTACGCTTTCCCCAATATATAGAAAAGGGTAATATTTCTTTTTTTCCCCCCCTTCCTTTTTCTCTTTAATCCTTCATTCAAATACAAAAATTTGTCCTCAAACCCCCCTGTCCCTTTTTTGGAAACCCTTCTGCCCCTTCACCCATCCCCCTTTTTTCTTTTCCCCAACTTCACCCAGTCTTTTTATTCAGTAAAACCACAAAAATCTTACATACCGTGTCCCCATACCGCTATTGGCCTGTAATTTTTAATCTCCTTCCTACTCTTGTGTCCTCCCTTATGTATGAGGGTCACTCTACTGTCATTCCAGGCACCAGGCACCCTTTCCTCTCTCCATATATGTCTAAACAACTCATGCATTCCCTCAATTACTCCCTCACCTCCCTCTCTATACAATTCATTCGGGATACCGTCCATTCCAGGGGCCTTTCCATTTTTCAGTTTTCTTACATACCCTTCAATCTCATCCATTCTAATTTCTTCATCCATCATTTCCTCTATTTTCCTCCCTAAGGTGACGTTCCCTAAGTCACTATCAGGCTCATTCACACCTCCAATATCTTTCCAGAAGTCTTCTATAGCTCTGACCATTTCCTTTTTCTCTCTTAGTGACCTGCCATTCACCACTAGTTCTTCTACATTTCCTGTATGCTTACTCTCTTCTCCTCTCAAGAACTTATAGCATTCCCTACCTCCTTCCTCACCTTTTTCCCTAAGTTCTCTGATCACTTTTCTCTCTTCATTCACTCTTGCCTTCCTCACCAAGCATTTCACCTCCTTTTGCTTACTCTTATACTCTTCCCATGCCCTTTCATACTCTGTTCTTTCAGCTTCACTGTTTGACCTATTCTTTCTCAGACTCCTACACTTCCTATTTGACTGTTTCCTTTCTTTCCTGGCCTTGTCGATCTCATTGTTCCACCAACTCTTTCTTGTCCTGCCATTTGCTCTCTTTCTTGTTCTGCCTATGCTCTCTTCTGCCGCTTTGTTAAGCTTCCTTAACAATCTCTCATTCATCTCATCCACACCTCTCTCAGCCCTCAAACCATTTTCTCCCAGCTTCCAGTCCTCATTACTCACCACTTCTCTGAAATAATCCCAGTCTGCATCTCTAAGCTTCCAACGTCCATTCCTCTCCTCTTTCGCGTTCGCTCTTTTTTCCTTCAAACACTCATACTCCATTACCATGACGTTATGGTCACTCGCTACGTCAATTGTCTTACAGAGACACTGACTAGATTTTCCTTGCCTAAAATTAGTGCTTTTGGTAAAAATGGACGAGGACTGCGCGGTCATTTTTAAAAACACTGACTAGTTTTTCCCTTGCCTAAAATTAGTGCTTTGGTAAAAATGGACGAGGACTGCGCGGTCATTTTCTGAGACACTGACTAGTTTTTCCTTGCCTAAAATTAGTGCTTTTGGTCAAAATGGACGATGACTGCGCGGTCATTTACTGAGACACTGACTTTTTTCGCCTTGCCTAAAATTAGTGCTTTTGGTAAAAATGGACGAGGACTGCGCGGTCATTTTCTGAGACACTGACTTTTTTTGCCTTGCCTAAAATTAGTGTTTTTTCAGATGGATAAAACCAAATCTAACCTCCTAACGTGAGGGCTCCGCCCCCCTCGACCCCCGGCGAGATTATGAATCTAACCTAACCTCCTATATGGTTGCGGTGCCTCTGGAAGGGGTGGTTGTGTCTGTATGAGTATTAGTCTCAGACAACTATATCATTTCTACAATATGTATGTAAGTTTTAAAGGTTACGCGGAAGTGCATTAATACTGTACAGTATACTAAGCAAAAATTAATATAGAAAACGTATGTGGTAACGGCTGTAGCGACCACGTAGTTCTCGTCCATTATAACTGAAACACTGTCTTGCCGACATTAGTTTTCGGCGAGTTCCACTTGTAATAGGTGCAAATGGAAGAATAAAAGGTATTTCGTTATTGGACAAAGTTTTTCGCTTGTCCCAAAACAATTTAAAACTGCAGTTTAATACAATACATGGACATTAGTTACGTAACATGCCAAAACCCCAGACATGTCCTTATATGAGATAAGTCTATATATTAATATAAAAGTACCCAATCTATATATTTAAACAGCTTTTATCCATGTTTTTGAATTCAGGGATTGAATATCGGGGGTTAGTTTAGCCGAGGTTAGTTTAGTGATGCCCCATCACTAAACTAACCCCCGATATTCAATC
Source organism: Chionoecetes opilio (assembly GCA_016584305.1). Taxonomy (NCBI): domain Eukaryota; kingdom Metazoa; phylum Arthropoda; class Malacostraca; order Decapoda; family Majidae; genus Chionoecetes; species Chionoecetes opilio. The sequence goes on from JACEEZ010009130.1 coordinate 33,385, forward strand.
CCTGGATTCAGAAACACGGGTAAAAGCTGTTTAAATATATAGATTGGGTACTTTTATTTTAATATAAAGACTTGGAACTGTCGCTTAATAGGAACTCAAGCCGACGTAAAAAAAATGGAACATTCTCCGACGGTGGCGAGTACAGGGAGGTCCCGTTATACGAGCATTCAATATACGAGAATCCGATGATACGAGATGTGTAATTAGGGTCTATTTTCAATATACGAGATCGAAAATCCAATGTTACGACATTCAAACTGGGTGAGTAAAATTACCAAGTTATTTACTAAAGTAAATTACAAGTTATTTACTAAAATTATAAACATTTACTGACTATATTATTTTACCTAAGGTTGTACGATAATAATCAATTTGAAAATAACGTGCAGACTAGCCAACGACTGCTCGAAGACTGGTATTAGCAGAGGTAGGAAGTCTCCAGGCTCGCTTATAATTGTTTGGTATGCTATGAAATATCATTTCTCTAGGTGAATGTAGACATATGATTGCATTTGGATGGATATCATTCATATATATGAGTAAAGAGATGAAATACAAGCAAGGGACTCATCCACGTTTGACAGCAGCAGCAGCAGCATGAGCCGGCCCATGAAGCCCGTGAGGTGGATATCAACACCATTAGACCAAGGGAGATAGACTTTGGTAATATTTAGTAGGGGAGCGAGAACCCCTTGAGGAATCCTATGATCCCTGGTGATATCCTATGGTGCTATCACAGGCATGGGAGCTGACTGTCTTCAGGAAGGCACAGGTGAGGCGGATGACGGCGGGTTTTTACTCAAAAATTTTGAGTGGCGGCGCTGCTGGAGCCGCCACGGTAGGTTTGGACAGGATTAAACGTCTTATTACTCTTTATTATACAACTTAGTGATTATGGTGAGATGTTATATACACGTGTCATTATCTATATCAAGGTAGCACCATGTTCACCTTAATAAGGGTGATTTAAAGATGTTATGATGGAGGTGACTGCTGGCGGGGCAGTGAGTGACGGAGAAATTCTTGCCGCCGGGCCTCCCCATATCACAAATATTCACTATTTCAACCCACATACACACCTTCTACCACCAAAACACTAGCAACACAGGCTCCTTACTTATATATCTTACTATCTGATACATTAAAACTCCTTAAAACGCAAGCATTCCAAATAAAACGAGAATTAGTTTGAGATGACGGGGACAGAAGGCGGAGAGAGGCAGTCTGGCATGCCATTCTTGCCCGGAAATATGTCTCGCTGACTTGTGATTGGTCGAGAAGTTTTAAAAACTGTTTATCATTGGCTGGTGACTGATGATGAGCTTGATGACATCATTTATGTTTCATGTTTAATTAATGTGCAGTTATGTTATTTTGTGTGCTATTTTCTCTTTCAGAATGGTTTTTCTACAGAATAGGTAGTACAGTGTAGGTAATATAGACGCTGTGTGCTTGTTGTGTTTGCTATAGTTTATTTTAGCTTGAAAAATATGTTTTTTTTTTTCTTTCTTAAATTGATGGGGTCCTGGAACCAAACCTATATTTTACCATTAGTTATGTGTTTCGTTATACGAGATTTTGCTTTACGAGTATGCCAGGTGGAACCTAACTGCTCGTATCTTCGGGACCTCCCTGTACAGTAAACCCTCTCAATTTGAACCTGTATAATTAGAACTTCAGATAATTTGACCTGTTGCAGGCCCAGTTCAAATTTTTAAACAACTTTCCATAATCCGAACTGGTTTGAAATGTCCAGACGATTTGTGCAGGAAGCGCACCTTAAAGTAATCGTCCAGACCATTCATCATTCCTGATTTAATGCAATAAAATCATAGCCATTAACGAGTAATATCAACAATACGTCGTCACTTTTTGTATCCAGTCAGCACGTTTTTAAATAATCCGCAATCAAAATCTGCAAATTCCCCGAGTTCTCAAAACACTCTCAAGGTTTGCAGACGCTCAGGCTCGGTGACGTAGCGAAAGGGAGGCTCCTCTTCCCGCGCTGATCAGACACAGAGATAAATAGTACTTGAAGATATTTGGGTGTTTCTGATAGATTTGTTTTGCTATATGCCACATGCATGCATCCTTTATGGGTGCAGCAAGACAGCTGTGCCTTTCGAGAAAAGTTTGCACACGGAAAGGAGTGGCGTGTGTAGGGTGATACATGCCTATAGTGTGTTGGGGCGAGCAGTTGTGTTGAGAAACGTTGTGTAGTGAGGGTACACAGCGGGTGAAAGACTGGGTGAGAGTGTGCAGCGCGACGAGTCGCCTACCCAGTGTGTGGGTTGGGACGACGAGTGTGAGGTGAGCCTGTGTACACGGTTATGCTGGACAAGGGCGGCGCCTCCCGTAAGATAGTGACTCAGTTGTGGAGTGGGCGTGCCCTGTGGTGAGAGACCCTGTGGTGGTGTGGCTGTCACACTTTCTGCCTTCCCGCCCGCATATTTTCCAACTCTATGCTGTAGTTAATGCTAGTATGTGGTTTCCGAGTAATGACGTTTGACTGTAGCTCCAAAACTAACCATAGGATTTTCTCGAAAGTACCTTCATTGTGATTCCCACACACATGGTTTAACCTTATTTACCAATCCATGTTTTGGAGAAGTGCCAGGTCCTCCTGCTGAACCTCAGGCTCTGCTAACACCTGTTCATCCACCTCGTACTCGGGCTCAAACATATAGGATCCCATGACAATCTGAGGTTCGTTTTCCTCATAGTATACGCGACCAGCGCAATTTCTTTCGGTGTCAGATTGAGCATCGTACTCTTAGATCTGTCACAGCGACAGATTCACTGTCTGACACCGAAGTCGCTCATCATAACATTTGCCGACAGGTGTCAGACAGTCTGTGTCTGCGGGCGTCCCTGTTCTGACGGTTATCATAACAGTCGTAGCCCTGTTGGAGGGAAGATTTTTTTTTTTCGCGCACTTTTTACAAAAGTCGTGTTTTTACGGAAATAAGGCCTGGAAATAAATTATTTTTGGTGGATTAGGTGTTTTGAATGTACATTCAACATAATTAGGCACACAAAAAAATGGGTCTGGACGATTACTTTAAACGAGGTATTGGTGTACTGTATTTTTTATTTTTATTTTTCTTCATTCGTGCCTGTAGGCAGTGGTGACCCAGGGCTCGGATGGTAGGCTCTGTACGTTCACTTGAGTGCTCTGATGGTTGGTCCTCGCCCGTGGTGGCGCAGGCACGATTCTTATAGCGACGCCTGTGATTAGAGGCTCATGCCGCCCCCGTTTCCTCCGATGCACTCGTAATCGAAGGTAGAGTTGATGGGCAGGGCATGTGGGTGTTCTTAGGCTACTCAACGGTGCAGAAAGTTTTTTGGTTTTTCTTCGGGTATCTGAACTCGGGTCACCGAGAACACCAGTCGGAGACGCTAATCACTCCGCTACCACCGCCTCCCCCTACATTTGAACTGTTTATCTTCATTACATAATTATGTATGAAATACCTTTTTTTCTCTCTAGTACATTACTCCAGTACAGTAATATATTTTTCAGTTCTTGGTGTGACTTGATGAAGCCATATTTCCCTAATTTGCTTGTTATCGACTTCAACCTCGCATTTCAAACTTCTATCAATCCCGCATATTGCCATTGTACAGCTAAGTGTCTTCTTTCTGTATGTATAAAAAAGGTCCCAGAATTCCAATCATATAAGAACAGGCCACTATTTTGCGGTAGTCCTCAGGTAGTTCTTCCCTGATTGCACCCCGCACACCACTTACCAGTAGCAATTCTGACCGCCTGCACTGTTGAGGCCGTGTACACATTAATGCAATGAAGGCCAAAGCCCAAGATCAAACTCCCCACTCCTCTCAACCTGGCTCCTAGCAGCTCAGTGGCTCCCTGTTGAGTCACTTAGTGACGTCTGTCAACATACCCAGCAGCTGCTCCAACCAATAGTGGGTTACTATTACCTCCCTATTTCTTATTTCTTATTTTATATAAAATAAGAAAAAATAATAATTATTAATTGAATTATTAACTTTTTTCCATTTATTAAGACTTTTATTAGTATTCAATGGATCAGTCATAAAGACCATGGAAGCCAACAATGGAATTTAGAGTTCTTAGAAACAAATTAATACTCTCATCTTATTTCACCTTTTATTCATGCACCATAAACAGTTACAAAAACATCTGAGCCAACTGTGGAATGTAGATTTTCTCCAAACCCATGAACCCCACTTTATCAAGTCAAACAGTTTACAAGCACAGGATTTATGTCTAAAATGAGATTCTTGATTCACGCAGGGAAACCATGAGGCACACTTGTAATTTTTTTCTTCTTCTGGTTCACAGATAAAAGATGGCAGTCACAGGACGCTAAGAGCCACACAGCTACATAACAAGTATGAGTGGCCATGCCCCATATTTGTTTCAAAACTGACAGTCACAGCTCAGACAGGTGAGCTAGTATGCTATTCAGATCTTATATTGCCAGGTTGCTGTTTACGCATATAAATATAGTATTTGCATATATATGTATGCATATAAATGAACTTTAAATTTCACAATTTCATTCAACCCCATTCATCACTATTGTCCTAGTGCTTAAATTGAACCTATTCAAATTACTAAATCAAACAGTTTTAACAATAAGGTTTTGTATTGACAGATTCCTAGCTCTTGCAGATTCAATAAATTTAATTAATAGGATTTGCTGGAAGGAGTTTTCCAGTGCAGAGTCCAAAGCCAACCCTGTAGCCCTCTCCCTGGCAGTAGCCCGTCAACACAACTTCATCACCATCTTGAAGGAACTTCCGTGTCTCTCCTTTCCCGATGTCAATGGTCTTGCTGCCTCTCCAAGACAGCTCGAGCATTGAGCCGTAGGAGTCCTCAGTCTGTTTTGAAAGAAATGTAGGTACAGTACATGATTTTGAAACTCAGAATAGTTCCTAGTGCATTATCTCAAGCAGTCAGTTCTTGTTTGACATGTTTATATCACGCAATTTGAAATAATGCCTTATCACTAGGGCCCGGATAGTTATGCATTTGCATATTTCATATGCAAATGCATATTTTGCGTGATTTCTATGATAAGTGCATATTTTCTAGATAACTGCATATAAATGCATATTTTGGTAAAATATTCATCTGAGCACAAGTGGTACTGGGAGGTGAGGTGAGGTGAGGTCACGTCTCTTTAATCTGTCGTTTCCGGTCCTTGGTATTTCTGGGTTACCCCCACCCCCTGACTGTTGTTGCTGCAGCAGTCAGTCAGGAGCAGTGCTGTTGTGTGGAGCTACTCTCTTCAGCTGCTCGTGAAAATGCCGAAAGTACAAAGAAACCAAAATGAAGTGCTGAGATCATATGTAATGGAATTTGATGCATTTACTACTGATGGAAGTGTACTGTTTTGTAAATATTGTGAAGCACCAGTGACAGCGAGCAAGAAATTTCAAGTCCAACAACACCTTAAAACATCCAAGCACATCCGATTCGAAGCTGTCAAGTCCAATAGTGCACAGAAGGAGCAACAACTACTTCTTGCATGTTCCAGTAAGTCAGGACCTGATCGTTCCCAGTTCAACGCAGATTTGTGCAAGGCGTTTGTTTCAGCAGATATTCCATTGCATAAACTGAATAACAAGTGCCTAAAGTCATTCCTGGAACTGTATACTGGAAAAAAGGTGCCTGACGAATCAACATTACGTAAGAACTATGTTTCACAATATGACGAGATCACAGATAATGTCTGAAAATATGTCAGTCTATAATGTAAATACATGTTCATATTTATTTTTTGAAGCACTTTCACATATATATGTTAAATACATTATGTATATTGCTTAATAAACATTAACATTAGTTTCTATTAACTATTTTGTTTCCGTATAACCTGCATTCTTGGCTTTATAAGTGACATTTTTTAGTGCATATAAATGCATATTTGTCCTGTTTTTAGTGCATATTTGTCCAATTTTTAGTGCATATTTGCATGCATATTTCATGGTTTTTTAGTGCATAACTATCCGGGCCCTACTTATCACCCTCTACATATTTTCTTGAATTAAAAGATTAAAGCGAGTTGAATAATGCACTTTTATGATTGAGAAGTCAGAGGTCTGCTTCCATTAAACATTCTCTGTGGTTGTGCCTGCTCTCAGCTGTTTTTCATATTTCTTCATTCATATGTTAGTAGGTAAAGATGGGGGCCATATGCTCTGCTGCGCATGGCCTCGGTGCTCATCTCCTGTCGCATTAGCCTTTGAGCCTGTGGTGGGTGACAACCCATTACCCCAGGACACAGGGCTAGTGTTACATCCGGGTTACCACAGTTACCTTCTCCAGGTTTACCCAGATATCCATTTATCGACCAACCCTGAAAGCAAGGATGAACAGCTGGGTGGGCTGCCCTGACCATCCTAACCCGGATTTGAACCAGGGGCCACAGACTGGTAGCCAGACGCGGCGCACCGGCCACCACACCACGGAGGCGCTAGTCATAGGTTGCTTTCATATATCAATATAGTTTAGCTTAGAATTGTGCTTACTTAAGTCTAAATCCTTTGATAGTTTGATTGTGCAGATAGGCAGGAGACAACCCATTCAATCAAATCTCATTCCATAAAATTTACTTTTTATCTTAGCCTATAGCGCCTGTAGGCAGTGACCACCAGGGGTGGGATGGTAGGCCCTGGAGGCTCACTTGAGGGCTGTGATGGTTGGGCCCTCGCCCGTGGTGGCGCAGGCAGGATTTTTATACTGATGCTTGTGATTAGAGGCTCATGCCGCCCCCCCTGTGTCCTCCAATGCACTCGCAATCGAAGGTAGAGTTATTGGGCAGCATGTGGGTGTTCTTAGGCCACTCGACGGTGCAGAAATATTTTAAGTGGATTTATGGGTCTCCCTCGGGATCTAACTCGGGTCAACGAGAACGCCACCCGGTGACGCTAACCACTCTGCTACCGCCTCCCCTATACAATGTATATTACACAAATGAATGAGTGGCGGGAGTAGGTGAGGTGTTAGGTGAGAGTGAGTCAGGCGAGGGTGGGTCATCGACAAGAGGTGATGATGGCACCTCTATTATAGGTGGTGGTAGTGCTTAAGGGCCAGATCTCGCAAATCGGGTCAAAATAATTTTTTTTTTTTATATTTAGTGTGATTTCGGCATGGTCAGACATATCCGATAGGCATATCTGTTGGGCGTATGAAGCCGTGCGTCCCTTTAAAATTTAAATCCCTGGTACTTTGCCACGCCCCTTTCCTGCCGGCTGATCAATAAACATTGCATTTTTACATACAGTACCCTCCCGAGTTTCATGCTATGCGAGTTTCGCGATCCTCGAGTTCGCGCCGAGTCCTAATTCTTACCATTCCGACTTTCGTGCATTATATCCCTGAGTCTTGCGCTGCTTCGTACACTTTTTTGTGTGTGTGTGTGTGTGTGTTTTATAGCGCCGTTTGGCAGTGTCCTCCAGGGGTGGGATGGTAGGCCCTGTACTCGAGGGCCCTAATGGTTGGCCCTCGCCCGTGGTGGTGCAAGCAGGATTTTTATTAGAGTTAATGTGCTGCATTAGTAGAAGCGAAATTGGATTAGTTTTCCATTGATATATTTCGTTTTCTGATGAATGAATTAGCACCATGCATAAATTAGCATTAACTAAATATATATCATCCTCAATCAGGGTATAAGCAATAGGGTGTCCCAAAATGCAAAAGTTTTTAAATGTTGCACGCTCGTGTGTTTATTCCGGTTCTCTCTCATAGTAAAACAGTATTGCGTTGAAATTTTGGGCAAATTGAGTAATATTTAGGGGTCCCGACAAAGTGAACATTTAGGTGAAGTGATTCAATTTCAGGATTTTTCTAATTTCCACTTTTTTTTCTCCCTCAGGTTATCAACATGGCAACAAGAGCCGCTAGTAATCTTTGGCTGATCGACAAGGCTCCAATCGATGAATTCACCGGAGCCCGGCTACCATCGAAGGAGCAGGTCCTCCTCCGCTACTACCACCACCACCGGGAGATGGGGAAGACGGCGAGCGGGAGCAGGAAGGCGGTGGTGGAGGAGGTTCTCCCCTTCTGGTCGCACACCGGGATTCCGACAACTACAGTAATACACGCCGGCACGAAGCTGTCAAAGCTGGTAAAGGCGTACAATGACCTCAAGAAGAATAAGAACAAAGACAGGCCGAAACATCGTATGGATGAGGAGATTTTCAAAGGAGACCTCCAAGAAATCTTCGACCTCGCACACTCCTCCTCTCTCCAACGGGCAGACGTGAAGGACGAGGACAAGGAGTTCCTACGGAGTCGGAGAGAAGACAGAGGGGAATCATCCATGGCTGAATTGACCTCGTGACAGCGAAGAAGGTGGAGAAGCAGGTCGAGCGCGGAACTCGACTCAAGCGGCTCCGGGAACGTGAAGACAGCGACATTGCCAGGCTGACTGAAAGGGCAGAAATCTCAAGCCAAAGCAGTAGCAGCAGCAGCAGTCCTGTGTCGACGACATCATCACCGGCTCGTGGATCCCGAAGCCAGAGGAAAAAACTCAGTCGCCATCGATCTCCGTGATCTTAACCTCATTTCAACTTGGGATCGAGAGAAGTTGTCGGTGCGGCAAGCAAACGTCAACGTTCGCAGCTACCGCTCAAGTTCTTGGAATGGACATTGGAGTATGGCGGTCTCGAAGAGCACGGTCCATCGAGCACGAATTGCGGGGAGAGAGCAAGCCGCCGAGAAGATCGTGGAACTGCGGAACCAGGAGATACCTGAGAGGTTGGTCCTGCATTGGGACGGAAAACTCCTCCCGTCCCTCTCTGGCGATACGGAGGACCGCATCGCCGTCCTCCTCACAGGGGAAGATGACGCCGAGTTCCTTCTTGGGGTTCCGGCAAGCTTGGATTCGACTGGCAGAAACGTGGCTGCAGTGGTCTTGAAGGAGGTGGACGAAGCGGGCGTCAGGGACAAGATCATCGCCTTCTGTTTCGACACCACGGCTTCGAACACTGGCATGGTGCAAGGTGCTTGGATTTGGATTGAGCAAGAACTCGGACGAAGCTTGCTTTGGTTGGCCTGCCGCCATCATGTCCACGAGGTGATCCTCAAGGATGTCTTCGAAGCCAGCCTCGGCTCTTCCTCTGGTCCTGACATTGGAATCTTCAAACGACTCCGTGATCGATGGTCCTTCGTGGATTCCTCGCAGAGAGAGACGGTGGAAACATCGGAGGACCTCGTAGAGTTCTTCGCCACCAATGACACTGCCAGCAAGCTGATGCATTGGCCTTCCTGAAGGAGGCTCTGATGTCGAAGAACCATCCCAGGGAGGACTATGAAGAACTTCTCCGTCTCTCCTACCTGTTCCTCGGTGGTGAAGGTCCAGCCAAACCATTCCGCCGTCCTGGAGCTCTCCATCAAGCCCGGTGGATGGCCAAGGCCATCTACTGCCTCAAGCTTCAGATGCTGAAATCCCAGCTGTCGCTGACTGGTCGAGAGAAGGCCGGAGTGGAACAAGTGGCCCTCTTCGTTGCTCTGGTGTACTGCAAGCAATGGCATGAGGCACCAATCTCTGTTGAACGACGTGCTCTTCCTCGAGATCCTCAAGACATACCCTGACCAAACCGTTGCCAAGGCAGCAGAACAAGCCCTGCGACGCCACCTGTGGTACGTTTCCGAGGAAAACGCAGGACTGGCCTTCTTCGACTCAAGGATTGATGTGGAGAAGCAGATGGTCAAGGCATTGGACAAGCCCGCTTCGAAGAAGAAACTCAAGCGATTGGAGGGAAAAAAGATGACTATGTCTTCCTCCCTCTCGTCCTTCGTCACTTCGAAGACACGGTCCTTCTTTCAGAAACTCGACGCGGACGAGGGCTTCCTGGCAAAGGACCCGGCATTGTGGGAGGAGGACGACCGATTCAAGGACGCTCAGAAACGGGCACTTGCCCTCCGAGTGGTCAACGATGCCGCGGAGCGGGGCATCGCCCTAGTCCAGCACTACCTGGGGTCCACGAAGTCGGCCGCACAGGAGAAGTATCTCCTCCAGTTAGTCCACCACCATCGGAAACTTGTGGGGCGGGAAAAGAAGGAGTGAGACACGGGTACCCCCGTGTCTTCGTGCCGACGTTCGTCGCAGCTTTTTGTTCCGAAAAATATCCCATTTATGGTACCCTTTCTCAGTCATTCATCGTTTCGTCGCTCGACCTTCATCATGACTCTTGGTGCGGCCTAAAGTTACCAACAAAAGAGCAGAGAAGAGAAAAGAGGAGACTTACTAACAATTTTTAAGCTGATAACAAAGATGGAAGAAACAGACAATGAGAGAATACTGACTCTGAAGCAAAGAGAAGGTCGATACACAAGAGGACATACAAAATAACTAGGAAAAGGGAGATGCCTGAACAATATAAAGAAGTACAGCCTCCCTCATAGAAATGTAGAAGTTTGGAATAGTCTAAATGAGGAGGTGATATCAGCACATAATGTGCACCAATTGAAAGAAAGACTGGATAAATGTAGATACGGAGACGGGACCACACGAGTGTAGCTCAGGCCCTGTAAAACACAACTAGGTAAATACATCAAATAAGCGAAATCTGCACTCACTCCTGGTGGAAGCCGCCAGCCAATGAAAAAGGATGAAATAATCTTGTATAAAATCTAGTGATGTCCCCCCCTCAGGTGCAGACCTTGGATAATGATCTCCTAAGCATGGTTTAGCCCTATCCTTCCCCTTCTTTGCTAATAAAGCAGCATATCATTACTCTATTATTGAAGGAACATGATAAGTGTAATGGTTTGTATGACAGAAACAAAGAAAATTGCCGCAAATAGTTTCCAAAGTTCGACACTTCATTGCCAACTAAGTTATTCTTCATTTCATGTATTCTAAAATGAGAAAGTCAAAACAATAGGGCCTCTACCCCTTTCCGACTCGTCTAATATTATGACTTATCGGAACTCCCTTACTCCCTGTAAAGTTAGTGTTTAAAGTCAATGTAATGGAAAATATACCTAATTATCCCGTATTTGCCAAATGGGAGAGAGAATGCGAGAACTTATCTGCAGTGATTAAATCTCTTAATAAGAAAGTTTGTTCTTGGTTAGTCTGAATTTTGTCTAAGATGTGTCATATGCAGGGGGAGCCCACAGTCTGCACGGCCGGGTGACAAGTTCATTCCCAGGCAGGCAGGCAACAGATTGCCGGGAGTGGACAAAGTAATCGTCCAGACCCATTTTTTTTTTTTGCCTAATTATGTTGAATGCACATTCAAAACACCTAATCCACCAAAAATAATTGATTTCCAGGCCTTATTTCCGTAAAAACACGACTTTTGTAAAAAGCGCGTGAATTTTTTTTTCTTCCCTCCAACAGGGCTACGAATATTATTGATGACGTCAGAGGAGGAAGTCCCTCTCTCTCTCTCTCTCCCTTTTCTTTCCCTTTTCTTTCCCTTCTCTCTCTCTCTCTTCTCTCTCCTTCCTTTCCTTTCCTTTCCTTTCCTTTCTCTCTCTCTCCTTCCTTTTTTTTTCTCTCCTTCCTTTTTTTTTCTCTCCTTCCTTTCCCTTCCCTTCTCTCTCCTTTCTCTCTCTCTCTTTTCTTTCTTTTTCATCTACTATTTAAGAACATAAGAAAATAAGGAAGCTACAAGAGGCCGCGAGGCCTACACGTGGTAGTTCCTGTGATAAGTAATCGTCCAGACCCTTTTTTTTTTTGTGCCTAATTATGTTGAATGCACATTCAAAACACCTAATCCAATATTTCTTCTTCCTTCTCCCTCTTCATCCTCCACGAGAGAGAGAGAGAGAGAGAGAGAGAGAGAGAGAGAGAGAGAGAGCTGTCTTGCTGCACCCATAAAGGATGCATGCATGTGGCATATCGCAAAAAAAATCTATCAGAAACGCCCAAAAATCTTCAAGTATGTACTATATTTATCTCTTGTGTTTACGTGCTTCTGATCAGCGCGGGAAGAGGAGCCTTCCACTTGTGACGTCACCGAGCCATGGCGCATCATCTGCCAGTTGCCAGCAGCATTTTCGAAGTTCGGGGAATTTACAGATTTTGATTGCGGATTATTAAAAAACGGCTGACTGGATGCAAAAAGTGACAACATATTGTTGATACACTCGATAATGGCTATACTCTAACTACATCAAATCAGGAATGATGTAGGATTACTGATGAATGATGTAGAATGGTCTGGACGATTACTTTAACGTGGATGGTGGAACAGAGATACGTACTGTAAGTTGTAAGGCTTGGCTAGTGGTCATGATCTGGGTGTTAGTGTTTATTCTTACATACGTTCAGTTATCGGAATAAATATATTATTGTAGCTTAAATGTCTTATTATGCTAGTGAAAAACCTATTAGAATGTAGATTGTAGAGCCATTCTACACCGCCAGACAGCCCAAGAATCTTGTTTGGCTCGTAAGGTGTTACTCAACACAATGTATTTTATATAATTAACTTCCCATGCAACATACTATTGAAGAAAAATATTGGAAATTTTTTCGAATTAGTGGATACAATTTTCCATATTGGACCCCTGGAGACCACGCTAAGGGATGAAAAAAGAGAAAATATAATTTCAAATGAATATTTATCAGCTGTTACTACTTATCGGTAATTACAACTTACCGGATACTGACTCGGAGGTTTTACTGTATAGTTTTGTTGAAATTTTAGTCTAAACAGTAAAATCAACAATTGAGATTTTTTCATTATCGTCGGACTTGAGAAGCAATTTGCAGCAAACTATATTACACATGTCCCTTTCCACCTTTTGATGCGGCACGCCTCATATAAATTTGCACCACAATACCCTGTAATTCTGTCTTGCCTCACATCTGCCTACTTCAATTCCTGCACCCAAATGCTGAAACCCTGAATATAATAATTATATGGAACCAAATATATAGTAGTGGTTTTGTACTCACTGGTCCTGATATGGTCCCCGAGGCTAGAAGGTCTCCTGGACGCATGTTGCAGCCCGTGACGGTGTGGTGAGCCAGCTGCTGCTTCATGGTCCAGTACATGTGGCGGAAGTTGCTGCGGCACACTGTCACAGCCTCCTTGCTGCCTCCACCTGGAACACCACAAACAAAAATGTTAAAATAATTCTGGGGTAAGAAATAGCTCCTAATCTTTGTGTTCAATGCACCACTCAAAATTAATGAATACGATTCAAATGTAAATTTACAGCTGAATTTAGTTTTATTTAGAAAATATCTCCTCTTTTATGGACTACAGGGAGGTCCCGTTATACGAGCATTCGGTATACGAGAATCCGATGATACGAGATGTGTAAATTAGGGTCTATTTTCAATATACGAGATCGAAAATCCAATGATACGACATTCAAACTGGGGTGAGTAAAATTATCAAGCTCAAAATGCGCCCCATACCACTCCTGGGCTGGACAAAGGGGGATTTGGTTGACCCCAGTGAGGTCACCCCTAGCAAGCCGTGACCTGAAGGGTATTAAGCATATGGCGCGGCCTGACATTTAGGGGTAATTAGCAGGTGTGCTGCAGTCAGGTCACCCCTAGCAAGGCGTGACCTGAAGGGTAATTAAGCATATGGCGCGGCCTGACATTTAGGGGTAATTAGCAGGTGTGCGGCCCCAACCTTGGGACCGCGGTCAGGTCACCCCTAGCAAGGCGTGACCTGAAGGGTAATTAAGCATATGGCGTGACCTCACCTTTAGGGGTAATTAGCCAGGTGTGCAGCCCCAACCTTGGACCCCTACACTACCTTCTCTTGTATCACGTCTTTTTTGCTTGTTATGCACGTTTTGTTTAATTAATGTGCAGTTATGTTATTTTGTGTGCTATTTTCTCTTTCAGAATGCTTTTTTCTACAGAATAGGTAGTACAGTGTGGGTAATATAGACGCTGTGTGTTTGTTGTGTTTGCCATAGTTTATTTTAGCTTGAAAAACACGTCTTTTTTTTTCTTTTCTTTTTTTAATTGATGGTCCTGGAACCAAACCTATATTTTACCATTAGTTATGTGTTTTCGTTATACCAGATTTCGCTTTACGAGTATGCCAGGTGGAACCTAACTGCTCGTATCTTCGGTACCTCCCTGTATATGCATACCTCGGTGATTGTTTCTTATATGTAGCCTTAGTCACATACGATATGTATGGAAGCATGTCTAGTTTATTAAGGTGATGCAAGTGGTACAATGACTTTTCTCCCTTGCATGATATGTTCACGCCCTTTCATAGCTCCACAATGACACTACACTAGGGTCCCGCATAAAACGTGATCACTTAGAGCGTTTTCCCCGATAGAACGAACAACCTAAAATATTACAATTTAAAAATTGATTAATTATTATTTTCTTTTTTTAATAAATAAAATTCCAAGATTTTCGTTAGGAATGAATGTGATCATATAGAACGATTCCACCATCAAAGTAGGGCAAAACTGAGGAGTTCTCATAGAGCGCCGAAATATAGTACAGAACGTCAGATGATGTGACGTAATGCGCATTGTGACGTCACTGTCGTCTTGAGTCTTGGCTTTTTTTGCCAAGCCAAGCTTTTTTTTGCCTCATAAGAACATAAGAAAGCTACAAGAGGCCGTGAGACCTACATGAGGTAGTTCCTATAACGTAGGGTAGTTCCTGCCTCAGTGACGAACCCACACATGAGGTGGCGAATTTTGGTGAGCAAGCCGCCATAAGAAGGCTTGCAGCAGCTTGTGTTTTCTGTTAACTCTAGGCACTTTTCGTAAACCGGCTTGCCCAGCTGGCACAAGCCGTTGCAAGGGTGAGTGAGGTGGGGCACGGCGGCGGCGTGTCGCCACGGAGATGGGGTGAGGGTGGCATGAAGTGGGGAACAGCGGTAGCGACCAGCGCACCACAGCCTGCCTCTGCCGACGAGCAACAGCCTGGCCCATCAAAACGAGCCCCAGCCTGGCCCATCAAATGAGCCCCAGCCTGGCCCATCAAACGAGCCCCAGCCTGGCCCATCAAACAAACCCCAGCCTGGCCCTTCAAATGAACCCCTGCCCAGCCTGTCAGAGTTTGAGGGGTTTATGATGGACGTGGCAGAAATGCAAGGCCAACGCTCACAATCGCCACACTCCCAGCTCTGGGTCACACTGCGTCGTCATCCAGTGACGAATGAGTGACCTCCAAGATGCCTCGGAATCCCTCGCCCCCTGTACATAATCCCTATTAGATTTAAGGTAAGCAACAATATGCCCATTTCATCATTTCTATGCCTAACTTTATCATTTATATATGTTTTGATATGCATGGGTGTGAACGAGTATAAATGTACGGGTACGGTAGGGAGGACCATTCAACCGATATCAATTTTTCCCACAGGTTATGCGTTTCACATAAGAGCGAATTCACATAGAACGACCTCGTTCATCGACCAATTTCTCGTTTTATTGGGACCCTAGTGTACATCCAACAGACGGGTGGATCTTGGGATTTTTTTTTTTTACGGAGGCAAATTTACCAGGTTGCCTAGTACACTTCAGTATATTATACTGTATTAAATGGTCTAGTATAGTTTGTAGGATATTCTTTTCCCACAAAATGTAATAAATAATTATAATCGGCTAAACAACAAATTTTTGCATCAGCATCATAAAATATTGACCTTCTGTGTCTGTACATGCAAATGTTCCCGGATAAAAAAGCACATAAATAATCGCTACATTATATTCCACATTATGGGATGGACCAAACTACTTGTTTTTTCTTTATTATTTTGGAGGGAGGGGAGGTCCATGGCCCCAGTAGCCCCCCTACCCCAAAATCCGCCACTGCCATTAGCTATGTCATTGTACTGTGGGTAGCCACTATTAACACTGGTTTTTCATATTCCATTGAATGAATTGAACTGCATGCATTAAGTTTTCAAATTTAATAAACCACTTGTGATTCTTTTTGTGTCAATTAAAATAATTAAATTCCAAATAAATTCTACCTCATCAATACATTTTCATGCTCTAGTGAACCCCTATGACTGGTAAACTGTCAACGCCAGAGTGAGTTTTTCATATTAACAGCCATTGTCCATTTGAATAGAAAAGATCTTTAGACACTATATGACCACTACAATTTTCCTTGGAGAATAAACCTTGAGTTTCACTATAACTTACTTTTGATGCCAACTTCCAGCTGATGTCATAGTTATACTTTCATTATGGACCAAGTAGGGGAATGGCTTGGGATCCTGTGCATAGTTATCCACCAGGAATGGCTTGAGGGCCTCCATGGGGACCACCCAGGCAGAGATGCTGGTGCCCATGTCCTTGGCCAGGAATGGCCCCAGAGGCACGTACTCCCACTTCTGGATATCACGAGCTGCCAAGGACAACAATTAGTTGAGAATGCTACCCTCTCTGCTCCAGAAAAGTAGTAATTAGTGAAAAAGAATGTATACATATCAAGGATTGTCATTAAGTGGAATACCAGACCCTTTAAGCGTAGGCCCAAAAAAACTAGCAACTGACATTTTGAAGGGTTCGGTCCGCTTGACCAGATGGAGTCAGTTATGTCCAAAGTCGAATTGAGGGTTTAGTGAATAAATTGAGGGTACAGTTTTTTATACACATATGATAAACTAAAACAGAAAAGTACAGACCATGACTTACCACTCCAGTCATTCATAACCACCATGCCAAAGATGTGATTGTGAGCCTCCTTTATACTGATTGGCTGTCCCATTGTGTTTCCACCACCCACAAAAAATGCCATCTCAAGTCAAAGTCCATCAGACGGCAGGGCCCAAGACGGGAGGTTCATCATCCTTGGGACGAGTCTGACCGTTTGGCCGGTGAATGGGAGTGCCGGACACCACCACGCTGGATGCTCGGCCATGGTACCCCACTGGTAGGTTACTTCCTGGAGAAGGTAAGTAGTGTATTATTAACAGCTCCAAACAAAAAACTTTAGAAAATGTGTTAAGACCCATGCTTCTTACCATAACTGTGTCCCAAACTAACAAGTGCAGGAATCCAAACTAGAGGAGAATCACTTTTATTCTGGAAGAAGGGCTGCAGAAGTAAATTTGCTAAACCAAAAAAAAATATCCATTCCATTCTTATTTATAATCTTGGTTCGTCACTTCCACATGTCTATTACTACCAGCTAGCATTGTGCAGCGAGTTCTCCACTCTCATAATATACAGTGCTCTACCCACTACACTACATGGCACACCACCCTCACACGCCAAGAAACATCAAAACAATACCTGGAACACATTATCACATACGAATTCTATCATCACTTCCATCTTGTCCTCTCCAACTGCCATCCAGAGGCATTGACATACCAGATCACCCATCGCTCCATCCAATCACTCAAGGACAACACTCAGCTGCTTGCACGGCCCCCAGACATCCTCCTTCCCTGTGAGGACAGAGTCCACCTGGCCAGGCTGCGGTGTGGACACCACCTGGCTCTTCTGAGCTATCAAAGAAGGCTGGATGGGTCCATTGCCAATGCCTGTCCGGGATGCAACACAGCATCCCACACTATCATACAGACTATGCAAAACTGCACTGCACATAATCAATCACACACGCCAACAACACAACATACACTCCATGAAGGTCCTGTGAAAAAAACAATCAGATCATGGCCTATCTTAGAAGCTCGAGGCTGTTCGGCTAGGCGGCCTGAGGAACGACAACAACAGTCTTCTACAAAATAATGCGCTCTCAATCCCTCCGCCCAATTGAAAAGAAATGGCTGATCAATAAATGAAAACGGAGACAATGCATTTCACTTCTAATACTTTGTGGGTTATCTTATCCCAGTTTTTTCATTACTAGCTTCGGATGACTAGGAAGAGAGTTTGCATAACTTTCAAGAATCTAAAGGGGAATATTAACCCACAATTCCTGAATGGCAGCCTCAAATCTCTGCAGGGAGCTCATGCAGTGGTCTTGTCTAAGTAATAAATCTTTATTGATCAGGTGCCAGAGGTTTTCAATAGGTTTAAATTAAGGCTGTTACCTGACCAATCACTAACCTAAGGAACCTGACAGTCTTCTCACAAATGTGTTACTTTTATCTATGTGTGCAGGTGCTCTATCCTGCTGATTTTTTTTTAGCACGTTCCGCTCAAAACTTTCAGGCAAAAGTCACACAGTAACCAAATCATTATTGATTATAATTTTCATTCTTGGTAGTGCCACAACGTCCCCTAATCCCCTACCAGAGAAACAACCCCCTCCCATTCAAAAAGTGGGGTGTTTAACAGTCTATTCTAGGTATTGAGGGTCTAGGGCAGCAGTTCTTGACCTGGGGGCGTGGGGTAAGCATCAAGGGGGGCGTGACCCAAGTAAGAAAAAGGAAGAACTGTCAAGTATTTCATTAAACGTGATCAATTTAATCTGTTGGGTAATGCATGGTTTTTATGAATAATTGAATTACGGAACTACCCCGTTGTAGGTCTCACGGCCTCTTGTAGCTTCCTTTTTTTCTTATGTTCTAATTATGTGCACAATAAGTGCTAAAGACCGCCTTTTTCAGTTTTTCTTTTTAATTCAGGATACTTTTGAAACATCCTGGTGAAGAAGTGAAGGATGGGGGTGGCATGGAGGTAAGGACCACCTACTAAAGGGGGGCGTGGTGGTAAAAAGGTTAAAAAACACTGGGTCTAGGGGATAAAGCTTTCTACCTTGGTTACAGGTTAAAAGTAGTGATAGCCTCATCTGAAACCCAATAAAGTCTGGCCAAACCTTAATTAAATCCAGGTCAGATATCTTTTAGGCACAAATGCTACCCTACATACCCTCTGGGTACGTGAAAGAAGGGTTTCTATACCTGCTTGTGGCCGGTAAATCAAAGTTTATGGAACAATACGCAATACGGTTCTTACTGACACCCAGTGGCGGCTCGTGACTAGGGCTGCAGAGCTGCAGTCCCCCCAGACACTCACTGCCAGGTGTATGATTCCTTTAGAGCACGGGTTCCCAAACATTTTCCAATGCAACCCCATCTGGTGGTGTTGCCTATCCAGTGCGACCCCATCTGGTGTTGCCTATCCAGTGCGACCCCAGGGCATTTAGGTGAACAATATATATATAAAAGTATATATATACAGGGAGGTCCCTTTATACGAGCATTCGGTATATGAATGTGTAAATTAGGGTCTATTTAAATATACGAGATCGAAAATGCAATGATACGACATTCAAACGGGGGGTGAGTAAAATTATCAAGTTCAAAATGCGGGGCCCTACCACTCCGGGCTGGACAAAGGGGGATTTGGTTGACCCCAGTGAGGTCACCCCTAGCAAGCCGTGACCCGAAGGGTAATTAAGCTATGGTGCGGCCTGACATTTAGGGGGAATTAGCAGGTGTGCAGCCCCATCCCTTTGGGGCCGCAGTCCCGGTTTACCCCTAGCAAAGGCGTGACCTGAAGGGTAATTAAGCATATGGCGCGGCCTGACCTTTAGAGGTAATTAGCAGGTGTGCGGCCCCCAACCTTGGGGCCGCTACACTACCTTCTCTTGTATCTCACGGCTCTCCTACATTACAACGTCTTTTTTGCTTGTTATGCATGTTTTATGTTTAATTTAATGTGCAGTTATGTCATTTTGTGCTATTTCTCTTTCAGAATGCTTTTCTACAGAATAGGTAGTACAGTGTGGGTAATATAGACGCTGGTGTTTGTTGTGTTTGCTATAGTTTATTTTAGCTTGAAAAACATGTCTTTTATTTTTTCATTTTTTTTAAATTGATGGGGTCCTGGAACCAAACCTATATTTTACCATTATCATGTGTTTCGTTATACGAGATTTCGCTTTACGAGTATACCAGGGGGAACCTAACTGCTCGTATCTTCGGGACCTCCCTGTATAGGAGACCTGTATAGTCAAACCTCGATATAACGGACCTCGTGTAACGGACATTGGATATAACGGACTCCATTTGCGTGATTCTTATCGCCGCTCGAATTTTCAACTCAACATTATTGTATTTTCTAATTTTATTTTGGAATGCTTGGGTTTAAGGAGTATTGATGTATCACATATAAGATATAATATTATAAGGGAAGGAGCCTGGTTGCTATGATTTAGTGGTAGAAGGTGTGTATTGTTAAAATAGTGACTATTAGTGTTATGGCGTGGCCGCTGCTACGTCTCCCTGTCACCTAAAACACACCCTAAATCACCCTTATCTAAGGCGAAAAACCGCAGTGCTACACTGACCTAAATAGTGACACGTGTATAGAACTGCAGTTCACAACCCTATACACGGCCACCTCGATTTACGAATGGGTTACGTTTCCCGAAAAAAATGTTTTTTAAATCGAAGATTCGTAAATAGAATGTATTTTTCCCCTTTTTAACCCCATTATTAATTTTGAGATACGTTCCCCTTTGGACCGAAACTCCCTACCGTAATAACACTAAAGTCGCAGGACAACATTTTTTTTCGATTTAGACGTGTGGTGGCGTTAATACTTCCCTTATTACATCCATGTTGTCTACGGTACACAGTCTGGTTTCTGTTTACTTATTGGATTTAGGAAACATTTTCTCTATGAGCTTCCGTCGCAAAACATTACTTTTGGAGATAATGACATGTTGTTCATAGGAGGCGAGAGACAAGTGTTTACGAGCGCCCCCACTCTTCTTCCTCTTGTGCCCCGCATCGTCTCTGTTCTTCCCTTACCGTTGGACACGTAATGCACTCAAAGGGTACACTTGACATAATCTTCTCCTTGTCCTTCTTAATAGTTACGACAGTCGACGGGAAAGGCTAAACCAATTAGCCATGTCCTTCACTCGCACGCCTTCGTCAAATTTCTTGACAATCGCTATCTAACTCTAAGTGTTATGGCTTTTCTGGCTTTCTTGGGCTTAGGACCACCCACACTAGCACTGGCACCAGCTTGGGAGGCATTATTCACTGAAATGTCTGATTTTACACAATAATGTTTATAAACACAGCGCACGGTCGGAGAATATGTAAACAAACAATCTTGAGCGTCCCCGCGTGTGGAGGTGCTGAACCAATGGTTCTGTTTACTGAACTTTTTACAATATTCAGGTATAAATATTCTTATTTTATTATTAATTTTTTTTTATTTGTTATGATTTACGAACTTTTGTTCGTACTTTGAATTATTTGTGTAAACCGAAATTTTTGGACAAAATAATTTTGTTGTATCTTTGAAAATTCGTTT
>JACEEZ010009134.1:0-17500 GCA_016584305.1 Chionoecetes opilio
AACCACTGCTGAGTATGCGACTAAACCAAGCACAGCACCACAAACGCACACAGGTGTTGCACTAGAACAAAACAGTACGCTTTAGATAGTTATGAAGGAAAGACAATAAGGGATGGTAGGTTGGTTTTGCATCGAAGAGAAGCGCAGGAACAGGATTTGGGGGAAAAATTGCTGTAGATTAAAGGACGGAAAAGGAGCAGAGGTGCAGGATGAAATGTAGATTAGAGAAAAAAAAGGAGCACGCTGAAGAGGAAATGGCTGCAAAAGAAGGGGACTCGGAGGGCAGTTTAGGATGATTAACAGTAACAGTGTTGGGCTTAAGGAAATTGTGCACACAACACCACAACACACACACACACACAACACACACACACACACACACACACAAACACACAAACACAAAACACACAACACACACACAACACAGCAGCACTACCACACGACACACACACACACACACACACACACACACACACACACACACACACACACACACACACACACACACACACACACACACACACACACACAACACACACCACACACACACACACACACACACACAACACACCACACACACACACACACACACCACACACACACACACACACACACACACACACACACACACACCACACACACACACACACACACACACACACACACACACACACACACACACACACACACACACACACACACACAACACACACACACCACACACACACACACACACACACACACACCACACACACACACACACACCACACACACACACACACACACACACACACACACACAACACACACACACACACACACACACACACACACACACACACACACACACACACACACACACACACACACACACACACACACACACACACACACACACCACACACCACACACAACACACACACTATTGTCATGTAGGCAAACATTGGCAACTGTCTTTGTTTGTTTGCCTGTTAGGTTTTTTCTTTGACTTATTGTACCTAATTGTTGTTCATTGCACATAGATGTTTCTAATGGAAGACAAGGAAAGAAGTAAGGCTGAATTTCGCTCACGATCTTCTTCTTTATGTTGTATTACAATGTTTTTTTCATCATTTTCCTATATGCTATTATTTCCACATAATTCATATTTCTCAAAAAAGCTTATTGAAATAACACAATTACTATTTTTTACTTAACTTTCAATATTTTCATCACAATACTTTCCCACTGTTGTTATGTTTTTCTTTACCATAGGTTACCCAGGTTAAACAGGAGGATGACGCGTCTGCTGACGGGGCTTATTATCCTCGTAGGGGAAGAAGCTTTGAGGAAGACACGAGCTTAAAGTAATCGTCCAGACCCATTGTTTCTTTGCATAATTATGTTGAATGCACATTCAAAATACCTAATCCACAAAAAAATATTCATTTCCACGCCTTATTTCCCTAAAACATGACTTTTGTAAAAAAAACGCGGGAAAAAAATAACAGCCCCATTCCAGCCGTAGCGCGAAACTTGCTGGTGACGTCACGGCAGGCAGCCTCCAGCCCGGTGCTCATACAAATACACGTAAACTCAGACAAATATAAAATACTTGAAGAATTTTTGGGGTTTCTGATATATTTTTTTTGTGATATGGCATATACTTGCATCCATTATGGGTACAACAAGAAAGCTGTGCCTTTCCAGAGAGCTTAGCACCCATTTCCGACCTATTCGGCCATGATATATGTGTGCAGCGTCGGCGAGAGGCGGGTGAGAGGCGCGCAGCGAGACAATCTGCTTCACACACCCCGCCTCTCGCCCGCCACTCCCCGGCGCTGCACACATATATCGTGGCCAAATAGGTCGGAAATGGGTGCTAAGTTCTCTGGAAAGGCAACTGCTTTCTTGCTGTACCCATAACGGATGCACGTATATGCAATATCGCAAAAAAAAAAAACAGAAACACCCAATATTCTTCAAGTACTATATTTTTTCTGAGTTTACGTGTATTTGTATGAGTACCGGGCTGGGAGGCTGCCTGTCCGTAACGTCACCGAGCCGTGGTCCGTCGTCTGCTGGTCATCAGCTGTGTTTTGAGAGCTCGGGGAATTTAAAGATTTTGAATGCGGATCATTTAAACACGGGTGACTGGATGCAAAAAGTGACAACATATTGTTGATATACTCGATAATGGCTATATTTTGACTGCATTAAATCAGGAATGATGAAATTGTCTGGACGATTACTTTAACTCACCTTGTTTTAACATCGATCCCACGCAACGCATGCCATGCAGGCGTGGGATCGATGATCAAGTGATCGATGGTGAGATCAGATCCCCCATCTACGGCCCCGCTGCGCCCCATAAATATTGCTCCATTTTGGCTGTAACCAACACCGACATATTGAAACATTCCTTGAATAGCGGTAATGAAACCCCTACCCCTTCACACACACACACACAGACACACACACCATCATGATCATGTGTGACCAACTTAATAAGGTTTTACTCAAGAGTAATTGACACAACACAAGAAAGAGATAGATGGGCAGATGGTGTACATATATATGTATATATATATATATAATATATATATATATATATATTATATATATATATATATATATATATATATATATATATATATATATATTATATATATATATATATTATATATATATATATATTATAGGGTGGCACTTAAAAATTGATTTTTTATTTTTAATGCGTGCGGGTGGTTTTCTGGTCCCATTCCCGTAAAAAATAACGTATGCAATTTGTTTTGAAAAATATTAATATTTATAGGTCGCGAATCGAGGTAAAAGTTGAGATTTTGGGGGCAAATTTCAAGATTATCAAATTCGTTTCTGACGTTGTTGTTACACTATAATTGGATGATTAAAAGGCATTTCTTAGTCATTTTCATATTGTTTATTGGTATTTCACTCAGTTTTGGTCACACCGGAATGCTGGTCTACTCCAGGTCCCCCTCTCTTGCAGAGTATTAGCCCTCATCGGGGGGGGGGGAGATCATGGGCAGTGGGCACCCATCTCTCACTCTATGTGGCCTGGTTAGCAGTCGCAGTCGACTTGCGGGCGTCGGGGTACCGCTTCCTGTGGTCCTCAACGACCTGCAGGAGGAACTGGCGCTGTTCCTCGTCCTTCGTGAGGGCCTGCATCAGCGCCACACCGCGCTCGGCGAAGTCATTCACCACCCGCAGCTCCCGGACTACACGAGCGGCGGCTTGGTAGCTGCTGTCCTCCTCCCAGTCGGCTGGATCCTTGTTGAGGAACCCCGCCTCCAGGTCGAGATCTTGAAGAGCTGCTTGACGACGGCGTGACGAAGCTCGCCACCGTCTTGGTCGCGAGAGCGGCGCTCTTGATGTCCACTGCGGACTTGCGGGGCGGGTCCTCGTCCTCCTCCTCCTCCTCCTGCAAGTCTATGGCCTGGACCATGTCTCGCTTGACCCCGAGGGGAAGGTCGGGGTCGAGAGTGCCAGAGCCACCAGCCGCTCGCTCAAGTACCACAGGTGGCGGCCGAAGACCGGGACTGTCGCCTTCGACAGCTCCTTGTCGGGGTAGGCGCGGAGCGCGTTCACGAAGGCCAGGTCCAGCGCCGGCGCAGCAGCGGCGAGTGGAGTCCGGAACCAGGCGGCGGCGTACGTGCGGACGACGAACAGCGCACAGCCCTGATGCCCTGGGCCTCGGCTGCCGTCAGCCGGAACTGCTCCCTGAAGAGGAAGACCTTCACAGCGTAGATGCCCTTTGCCATCCACCTGGCCCGGTGGAGCGGTCCGGGGCGGGAGAAGCGGATGCCGCGCTTCGGAACTCCGCCGAGAGCAATTACGCAGAGCTCCAGAAGTTCCCGGTAGTCGGCCCGGGGCTGGGCGTGGTCGAGGAAGCGGCGGAAGTTGACCAGCAGCTCGTCCCGCTCCGGAACGTCATCGCGGTGAACGGCTCCGGCGTGGTCCTGTCGATGAACTCCCACCCGCCTTGGAACCTCTTGAACAGCTGGATGTCGGGGCCGCTCGAGACTCCAAGGCAGGTGGAGAGGCCTTCTCCAGGACCAGCTCGTACACGTGGTGCCGGCAGGCCAGGTGGAGGACGGGCCGATCCAGCTTCTGCTCGATGAGGGTACAAGCCCCGTTCACCAGCACGCTGTTCACCGCCGTGGTGTCGAAGCTGAGACCGCGGACCCGCTCCTCCAGCTCCCAGTCCTCCAGCGCTGTGAGCACGGCCTGAGCGCAGTCCTGTGCTCGGCCGGACGGGAGCTTGGGGACGGTGAGGAGCTTGACCACTCCGCCCCCCGACACCAGGACCGGGAGCCGGTCGACGCTCCCTCCCCGCCATCGCTCTCCGGGACGATCTTTCCGTCCCAGTGGACGATGAGAACGGCGTCGGGGTTGAACGCGGCCTTGATCTCCTTGGCAGCCTCCTCTCGGAACTTCATCCGAGCGCGCCTGAAGGATTCGCGGTTCAGCACCAGCTTGGCGGGGTCGTGTCCTAAGTTCAGTGCTGCAGCTGACAACACGTGAACCGCATTGCGGTTGGACACCTTGGTCCGGTCGAGCGCGGCGGCCAGTTCACTGTTGAGGACGGACTTTCGCACGCTCGCCCGCATGCGCTTCGGAGTATGTGCCGACGTTGAGGGCCTCTCGTCGTCGCCATCGTTGAAGACGTTCCCTTCGTGTGCGCGCCGCAACGGCCGGGTAGGACTGTTGCCGGCACTGGCACTGGAGTCGGAAGAACTGCCCGCGGAAGAACTGCCCGAAAGCACAACGGACCGGTCAAGCTCAAGGCACTCTTTCGCCTCCGCTTCCGCCCGCCGGCGATTCGTTGACTCCAACTTCTCCTTGACCTTCTTCTCTTTGACAGCAAGGGACATGTCTCGAGAACCGAGAGAACCGCGGGGCTCGTCCTCCCTTTGGGCCAGCAGGAAGGACCGGTCCTCTTCCTTGTGAGGAGTGTAAGCGCATCTTGGTGCGCGATGTCGAAGAGGCGACGCAGGGATGCGACGAATGCTCTTCCTCGCCACCTGGGTCGGCCCGCGCTTCGACTTGCTCTTCTTCAAGGAGACCCACTCATCGTAGAGTCGGATGAGTTTGTCGCGCGCCCGGTGGGCTGCCTGGACTGGAATGCGTGCCCGGGCCCAGAATGCGAGTACCTCATCGATCACCTTGGCGCCGCGGGGCTTTTCTCGTGCTTCAGTTCCAAATGAAGGTGCAGGAACAGACGGAGAGCTTGTCCTCGTGTTGGGAGTCGGCTTCCGTAAGTTCGTTCAGTGTACTATGTACAAGGTACACAGTCGTGTTTGGACCTAGTCGTCGCCATCGCAACTCTGGGAAACAGGAGAGGGAAGGCTATTATTAGTCAATTATAAAAAATTTTATGTAATGCGTCAAAAGAAGAAACATGTCAAATGGATGAGGATGATTGGAAATTCCCTGAGGAACAGCACTTTCTGGGCAACAAAAATGTAACAGAGCGAATAAAAAACGAACCAAACTGTTATAGAGGCGTTGGTAAACAGTTTCTAAGAGCCCACGGTGCCAACCGACACTCCTTTCCGGTCGAAACGTGCACTAAGACTGAGCCAACCAACGGGCAAAATACGGCCCCGGAACGCGGGCTAACGAGTTTTTGCCTGTTTTGGCCTGACCTGGCCTGGCTCCGA
Organism: Chionoecetes opilio; assembly: GCA_016584305.1. Classification (NCBI taxonomy): domain Eukaryota; kingdom Metazoa; phylum Arthropoda; class Malacostraca; order Decapoda; family Majidae; genus Chionoecetes; species Chionoecetes opilio. The sequence goes on from JACEEZ010009134.1 coordinate 5,663, forward strand.
TCGACCGGAAGTGGTGTAATAAACAATTGTTAGACAAAAAAAAGCCAAAATACGTCGGAAATGCAATTTAATGATGGAAAATGTTGTTCGAAATATGTTTAAAGTAAATTTGAAAAAGTTGATTTTTTCCCGAAAAATGTCATTTTTGACCTCAATTCGCGACCTCTAAATATTAATATTTTTTTTAAATCCTTTAGCACACATTATTTTGTACGGGAAAGAAACCAGAAAACCACCCGCACACCTAAAAATCGGATAAAATAAAATTCACTATATGACTAAGTGCCACCCTAAATTATATATATAATATATATATATATATAATATATATATATATATATATATATATATTATAATATATATATAAATATATATATATATATATATATACATATATATATATATATATATATATATAATATATATATTATATATAATATATATATATATATATATATATCTATATATATATATATATATTTATATAATATATATATATAATATTATATATATATATAGTTGATATTCTTAAGTTGATACATGAGGATGTTCAGGGCGGCAAAAAAACACTCGTCATTTCTTCGAGGTTCTTTATGTGCGTGCAACTTTTCGCCAAGGCACTTGGTATCATCAGGCTAAAATGGTTTATATACGTTAAAATACTAAAAACTGCTACAAGCAAACATCTAAAAAATTTAAGGCCATAAAATAATCCTATATTATCTAAAAACTAAAAACATAATTTATACTTAACAAACCTTGAAGTGTATGCTGTCTAGGTTGGCAGAGGAACTGAATGAACAATGATATTACAGGTAGCATTTCGGTTCCTATGAGGCGATCGGAACGAGAGTCGGACGATCGAAACTGTGATAATCATTTGAGTATCTGTAATTGCATGAGTGACTTATATGAGTTTATATATATATATATATATATAGTTATATATATATATATATATATATATATATATATACGTATATATATAATATATATATATATATATATATAATATTATATATTATATATATATATATAGATATTATATATATATATATTATATATATATATATATATAATATATTATATATAATATATATATATATATATATATATATATATATATATATATATATATATATATCTTAAAAAAAGGCATTTGATAAAGTTCCACATGAGGGGTTACTTTGGGAAATTGGAAAATATAAGAGGAATCAAAGGGATAATCAAAACCTTGATGGTAAGTTTTTCTGAGAGGAAGATAAATGAGAAAAATAGTAAAAGATGAAACATCTGAATGGAGAAAAGGTATTAGTGGGGTACCACAAGGATCAGTGTTGGCACCAATAATGTTCATGATTTATTTCAATGACATGACGGATGGAATAATAAGGTCTGTTTACGGATAATGCAATACTATTAAGAAAAAGATAAAAAACTATAAAGATTGTGAAACACTACATAATACTAAACAAGATTCAAATGGAGCAGAAGTGGGAAATGGAGTTTAATGGAATAAGGTTTGTGAGGAAATTTGGGGAAAAAAAAAAACGAGATATAAAGGGCCCTATAAAAGGGGAAGGAATACTTAAAAAGGTTCATAAAGAAAATAACCTGGGAGTAAAAAAAATGCAAAAAAAACCACAAAAAAAAAAACAAAAAAAAAATATTTGGAGTCATACGGATTTTTGAAGAATATTAGATTTAGAGTGGATTTCTTTACATGGAAAAAATATGATGAAAGAAATTACTACAATGATCCGAAAAAAAGGGAAATTTTGCCTTGTAGGGCCAAAATACGTATAAAAAAAAAGCATGTGAAAAATTGGGAAGAGAATGGCAAAAAAGCTGGTGCAAGAGCTAGAAAAAAATTTTCCCTTAGGGGAAAAGGGTTTTGAAGGAAATAATTGCTTAAAACACTTGAGCAGAGAAGAGAAAGAGGAGACTTAATAACTTTTTTTAAGTGAAAACTAATTTTGGAAAAAAACAGACAATGAGAGACTACGACCCGGGAAAACAAAGAGAAGGTCGATACACAAGAGAATACAAAAAATGGAAAAGGGAGATGACTGAACAACAAAAGAAGTACAGTTTACTCTAGAAATAAGAAATATAGAAGTTTAGAAGCACTGAATGAGGAGGTATACGGCCATAAGTGCACCAAATTTTGAAAAAAAAGCCCGGAAAAATGAGATAGGGGAGAGGGGACCACCGAGTGTGGTCCCTGGCCCCAGTCAGGGGCCTGAGGGGTCACTCGGGCCCCCGGTAAAACACAATAGAAAATACAATAGGGAAATATACACACCAAAATAGGCCCCCGTAAACGAAATAAATTTTCCCAAACCCCTTTTCCGCATCCCAAACCCTTTACTTTCCGAACCGCAGGTCCGAAAGTTTTCTTGAAATTTGCATTTCCGCAACCGAAGCCCGAAAATCCGCAAACCAATTAGTGATATTTTCACTGCAAAAATTGCAAACAAAAGGTAAAGTTTTTTATAATATAGTAAAATTATTTACTATTACTAAATCCTAACTTAAAGTAATGTCCGCCATTCTTATTCCTGATTTTAGTATTTTAAAAAATACCCATTATAAGTATTCAACAATATTTTGTCATTTTTGCTCTAGTCACCCGTTTTTAAATTCCGCAATCAAAATTTGTAAATCCCCTAGCTTCGAAACGCCTTTGGGAACTAACGACAATCCCCCATGACTCATGACGTCACCCAAGGGGACCCTCCCTCCCGCGCCAAGCCAAAAAACACGTTAAAAAAAAGGCAAAACACATAGTACTTGAATTTTTTTTGGGGGGTTTTTTATAAAAAAAAAAAGGGTATGGTAAAAAACAGCATATTTGGGTTTTCGCAAGAAAGCTGTGTTTTCCCGAAAAATTTTTCACACGTATCCGTCAATATGACCCCGAGAAAAAGTTAGGGGTCGGACGAGGGCAGATTTTGGGAAGGAGAGCCATGCAATGGGATGAAGGTGGAGAAAGGTGGGTGGCCCGGGTGGGTATTGGTGGTGGGGGAAAGGGAGGGGGTTTGGTGGTGGGGGAAGGGGGGATTTTGGTGGGGGGGGAAGGAATGGGTGTTTGGGGGGGGGGGGGGGATGGGTGTTTTGGGGGGGTAAATGGGGATGGTGTTGGTGGTGGGGGGGGGGGATGGGTGTTGGTGGTGGAGGGGGGATAGGTGTTGGTGGTGGGGGAAGGGGGTGGGGTTGGTTTTGGGGGAAGGGGAAGGGGATGGGTGTTGGGAGTGGGGAACGAGGATGGGTGATGCTGGTGGGGGAAGGGGATGGGTGTTAGTGGTGAGCAGGGCATGTAGTACGGTACGGTAATATTTTACGTAATTCGTACCTCAGATAAATACAGTACCGTAATTCCATTCCGTACCTGAATATTTGCATCGTACCGTACTAGTACGATTAATTTCCGTACCGTAATTTCGAACTATTTTTCGTACCCAAAAACATTTGACTTTCATAAACAAAATCAATAATTGACAAAATTACTAATCGTTTTCCATTGTGATCCACACATACTTTTACAGGTACATACAACACATATTAACTTCTACCCATTTATCTCTATATACACTTCATAGTTACCTCCTATACCCGAAACTTACAAATCATTAACTATATCTATGTATGTATCTATCTACTATCTATCTATCTATCTATCTATCTATCTATCTATAATATCTATCTATCTATCTCTATCTATCTATCTATCTATCTATCTATCTATCTACTATCTATCTATCTATCTATCTATCTATCTATCTATCTATCTATCTATCTATCTATCTATCATCTACTATCTATCTATCTATCTATCTATCTATCTACTATCTATCTATCTACTATCTATCTATCTATCTATCTATCTATCTATCTATCTATCTATCTATATATATATATATATATATATATATATATATATATATTATATATATATATATATATATATAATATATATATATATATATACCTAAATTAGGATGCATTTATTTTAGTATTGCATCTTAAAAGCATGATGGCATCAACAATATCTTCCTTCAATCCCACGCCACCTTACTTATTTCCTTGACCTGAGAAGCTGAAAAATAATCTCCATGCCACGTCCACACCCAGGCAGCTGGGCAGAAATTCTACCTAGCTAATGAAGTCACACGGTGGTGGTTAATTAATGGGATCAAATCTCGCTCACTCTCATTCACCTACCCGCCCATTCACAAACGCCCTCACTATGTCACTAACCCATCCACGCCCTCACTCATTTTTTCAACACCCCTCTAACCCACTCACTTTCTCACTCACTCCTTAACCCACTCACACCCCTCACTCACTCACTTATTCACAATCCACCTACGCTTTCATTCACCCACCCACCCACGCCCTCACCTACTTACGACCTCACTCACTCACTCTTCCATCACCAGTGACCATGAACGAGGTTGAAGTGAGGTGATTATATATATATATATATATATATATATATATATATATATATATATATATATATAATATATATATGTATATATATATATTATATATATATATATATATATATATATATAATATATATATATATATATATATATATATATATATTATATACAGTATATATATTAAGGTTAGATAGGAAACTAGACACAATGGCCTGTTGAACTATTAATCATTATCCCCAGGAATCCCAAGACCCCAGATCAACACCCAGGCACTGGATGCAAAATTCCTCCCTGGTAATGAGGTCACACGTTTGGTGTTAATGGGGCGGTCAACTCCCGCTCCTTGAGTCCCTAACTCCCTGGTCCATGAGCTGGGGTGAAGTCAAGTGATTTTTACAGATGATTATATACAGAGATATACATGAAGATAGATAATATGGATGGTAGCCTACCATCCATACTGCTGGGTACGAAAATGGTTCGATATAAGTACAGAAATAAAAATCGAACTTTCGTACCGTACCGAACTTGAAGAAATATATCGAACCGTAATATCGAACCGTACTTTTAGCCTTAAATTACCGTACCGTACCGTAATTTCGTACCGTACTGTAACGAACCATATGCCCTGGTGGTGAGGGAAGGGATGGGTGTTGGTGGTGGGGAAACGGGGATGGGTGTTGGTAATGGGGGAAGAGGATGGGTGTTGGTGATGGGTGATGGGTTTTCTTAGGCCACTCGACGGTTGCAGAAAGATCTTAACCCCTTGAGGCCCAGTAAGTAATTGTCATTGTAATATAACCACCATTGGACGATTTTAATGAACATCTATATAATATAAGCGAAAGTGTGTCCGTCTGTCTGTCTGTCTGTGTGTGTGTGTGGTATAGGTTTCCGCCCCCCGTGGCGCAAACACCTCATATGGCACATTTTTGGAATCAGGTTGACCAGGGGAAGGTCATAAGCCCACTTATGAGATGATCCGATCACTTTTTTCTTCTTTTTTTTTTAGCAGCCAATTAGCGAGAATTGTGAAACAAAAGTGGGTTGCGAGAATTGAGGAAGCCTTGATGTAGGGTGATGGGTAATGGTGTGAGTGAATGGGTGGGGTGATGGGTAATGGGTGTGTGGGTGATGGGTGAGTGAATGGGTGGGGGGTGATGGGTTGGGGGTGATGGGTGATGGGTGAGGGGAATTTGGTGGGGGGGGGTGATGGGTTAAAAGGGTGAGGAATTTGGGGGTGTTTGGTTTTGGGTAATGGGTGAAAATGAATGGGTGGGGGGGTGATGGGGTAAATGGGGGGAGTGGAAAAGGGGGGGGGGGGTGATGGGTAATGGGGGGGAGTGAATGGGGTGTGGGGATGGGTAATGGGTGAGTGAATGGGGGGGGGGGTTTTATGGGTAAGGGGGAGTGAATGGGGGGGGGGGGGTGGTGGGGGAATGGGTGGGGTAAGGGTGTGTGGGTTTATGGGTAAAGGGGTGAGGAATGGGTGGGGGGGGGTGGGTAATGGGTGAGTGAAAAGGGTGGGGGGGAGGGTAAGGGTGAGTGAATGGGTGTGGGGGTTTTTGGGTAAAAGGGTGAGTGAAAAAGGGTGGGGGGTGATGGGGTAAGGGTGAGTGAATGGGGGGGGGGGGAATACAACATTTTACCCTCCAAAATTTCAGGAAAGGGAAAAAAGGGTAAACTGGAGAGTCCATGTTTTGGGGGGCCGAAGACCCACCCCAAAAAACAGGTGGTTTGGGCCCCAAGGCCCACCAAATTTGCCCTCCCCCAGGAGTAGCCAAAAAGTCCCCCGGAGGGGGGGCTTTGCGGCTAGTAAGGAATATTAATAAAAGATTGGGCCTGTTTAATTTTCCTTTTCCATTAGCTTAAAATTTTGGGTTTTTTTAGTTACCCCTTTTTGTAGTTTTTATGGCTAATAAAAGGGCGGGTTTCATATGGCCCCAAAGGAAAAAATCCGGGTTTTTTTGTGAAGGGGTTTAAATTGATTTCGCCCCCATCCGGGGGGTCCAAATTGGGACCCTGAGTTGCCAATCGGAGACGGTAACCACTTCTGCTATGGGGTTCCCCAATTCCCAAATTTTTTGGGGATTGAAAACTAATGTTAATGGGGTTTTTTTTATAAGGGGTTTTGTATTTTTTATGTGATTGGGGAGGGTGATGTATTGTGTGTGTTGTTTGGTGTGTGTGTGTGTTTTTTTGTGTGTTGGGGGTTGTGTTGTGTGGTTTGTGTGTGTGTGTGTTGTGTGTGGGGTGTGTGTGTGTGGTGGTGTGGGTGTTGTTGTGGTGCCGTGCGGGTGCGTGGTGCCTTTTTTTTTCCTGCGGTTTTGTTTCGTGCGTGGGGTGGGGGTGCCTTTCGTGCGTGCGGGGTTTACCATTTTTGTTTTTTTCTCTCCTAACACGTCACTCTGCCCCCCTTTTTCCGGGCCCCCCTTTTTTTTGGGGGTCAAGTTAAAATTTGTTTGTCTGGGAAGGGAAAAGTTAAAAGTTGTGGGTTCATTTTTGGGAGCCGATGTTGGGGATGGCCGGTTTTGGGGTTTTTTCGGATTGTGGTTGAGGTGAGTGGGTCACTGCCCGTTGGGGCTTTCAGGTACGTCCATTTTTCCAGTAATGCGGGAAACCTTTTCCCAAAAAATTTTTTTTGGGGGATGAAGAAGTTGGGCAGTGATTTAGTTCCCTTCGTTTTTTTAAAAAAGAAAAAGTTGGGTTGGGCCCCTGTTCATGGGTGCCCGGGCATACGCCCACCCACTACCAACAAATTCCCCCGATTGAAGGGAAAAAAAAACATGAAAGATCTCGCGAATAAATGGGGAAAAAACCCTTTAAGCCAAGGCGTTTTTGGGAATTCTTCCCTATTCCCTTCTTCCCGGCAGAAATCTCAAAACCCAAAAGGGATTCTTTTCCTTCCTCCCTCGGGTTTTTTTGCTTGTCCTATTGTCAATAAGCAGGCAGGCTATTTTTACGATTAAGGTTTTTTTGTATATTTCCCTTTGATGGAATTTTATGAAGGCCAAATAACAAATTCTGAGTTTGTTAGTATGTGAGTTTGCGAAGGGTCCCCTTTCCTCTTGCAGGTACAACAACATGCAGGCGGCCAGTGTGGTTACTAGGAGTTTTTCCAAATTTTTCTTTTTTCATAAAAAAAGGGAAATGACCCAAGGGGAAGGTAAAAAAAACCAAAAAAAGCCCCCCCTGTGAGTCCCCCCATAAAGTTTGGGGAAAGGGGGAATAAAAAAGGGGAGGACCAATTTTTGTTTTGTTAATTTTTTACCGCCCTCCCCTTTCTCTACTAAGTGAAGAGCGATGTTTTTTTACATAGCAAAGAAAACCCACCCCGAGGGGCCATGGGTTTGGCGTTTTTTTTTTCTTGTTTTGCTCCGCAAAAATTTAAGGGTGGCCAAAGGGGGGTGCCGGGGGGCGTGATCGGGTGGGGGTAGCGTTGCGTTGTACCCACCCACATCACCGGGTTTCCCACAGCAAGGCCCTAAACGGGCGCCTGATTTTAAAAAATGTAGTAATGACTCTTCAGAGGAGTCACGGGGTAAATTTTGGCCCCCCGTTTCCCCCAAGGGGTCAATTAAAAGTAACGGATCGAAAAAGGCCGTTCTTTTCGGTCTTGAAGTGATGCTTTATTTTGGGCCCAACCCCCTCCCCCTGTACCCCCAAACAGCGCTCCCCCGCAACGGGTTTCCTTGATAAGGAAACCACGCATCATACTTCGTCTCTTCTCTGCAACCCCCCCCGAAAACAAAAAGCAATGGTAAGGGGGGGAAACGGAAATTGGGGTGGTTTGCGTAGGAAAAAAAGTCCCAAACCCTTTTCGACGACCTCTGTTTAGTGTTTGGGGTTAACCTTTTCCCCTGTAAAAATATGGGGCAGGACGGTGTGCAGCTCTTTAAAACGTTTTTCCAGGGATGACTCCTTGTCCACCTTACCCCCGCGTTTGAGGAAATCCCCGATTGCAAATGTTTTAAAAAAAACGGGTCCTAGAGGGTTTTTACCGACCCCGCCCCCTCACCCAAAAGGCGACGGGCCCCTGTGCTGATGCCCCTTGCATTAATGCGGCGTCGTAATATTATACCTAAGACCTAGATAGGGGCGCGGTGTGTTATTAAAGTTGGTTGAGGTGGTTCCCTGTGCACAAAATGTACAGTTTTGGGTGTGTGTGGGTTTTGTGTGTGGGTTTTTGTGTCGTGTGGGGTGGGGTGTGTGTGGGGTGTGAGTGTGTTTTCTGTATTATTTTCGCATTTTTTCCCCGGGAAGTGTTCCTGCCCCTTTGTTTTTTAAATGTTTCGTTTTTTAGTAGTGTTCAGGTGTCCCAAAAAAGTGGTGTGCCCTGGTTTATTTAGTAGTGTGTGTGTGGGTAATGTGTGTCGTATTTTTTTTTTTTTTTTTTTTTTTTTTTAAATTTTGGCCCGGGAGCGCCCCTTTTAAACAGTGAACCCCAGGGGTGGGGATGATAGGCCCCGGGAAAAGGGTCACTTGGGGGGCTGTGATGGTTGGGGCCCCCGCCCCTGGTGGCCCCCAGGCAGGATATTTATGCGAATCCTGTGAAATTTGAGGCTAAAGCCCCCCCCTTGGGGCCTCCCATTCACTCGCAAGCTAAGGTAGAGTTAATGGGCCCGGGCCTGTGGGTGTTTTTTAGGCCACTCGGGGCGGGTTTTAAAACAATTTAAGGGATTTATGGGTTTTTCACTCGGGATTTAACCCGGGTCTTTGAGAAAAGCCACCCCCGTTTACGTAGCCACTTTGCAACCCCCTCCTTTTTTTTTTTTTTTTCCCCTTTGGGCCCCTCGGAAAACGAAAATCCACTTCTACAAAAGCCCCTTCCAAAAATCCAACCCCCCTTTCTTCTACAACCGCAGGTTCGCAGGGTTCTTGAAATTTTTTTGCATGCTGCAATTGCAAATTCACACATCCACAAACTAATTACGTGATATTTTCACTGCATAAAACACCAACAAATTAAGGTAAAACACTTTTTAGTAGTACCTAAATTTATTATATACTAAAGCGTTTATGTCAATTAATATATAATATTTTTTTCTTCATACCTACCCCTCAGCGCCCACGATGGCTTAGCTCAAATTTCACCTGTCCATCCTTGTAACTCTTCACTCAATTATTCAACTTAAGTGTAAACTGAGGAGTAGTAATTAGCATAAGTACACTACACTCCAAATATATTTCATTGATATGATATCAGACCAATAAACTCAGACTCCTCATTACACTAGAGACAACTCCATATTTAGCAGGTCCATGTTCCTCCTCATGAAGACCAATCTCTAAAATTGTCAGAGATCAGACTCGCTTCTTTTAGCCTTAATGATCACCGACCCCTGGGAGAACAGTCTCTCCACAGCTGCATGGCTGGGGATGACCGTTGTTGTACTTAACTGCGTTAATGTGTAATGCGTCGTTGTTGTACGTTTCGGGGCAGGTAACGAGTGGGGTTCCACAAAGGTCTGTTTTGGGTCCATTACCATTTTTGATTTACATCAACGACTTGGATAGTGGAATTAGTAGTGATATCAGCAAGTTTGCGGATGATACTAAGGTAGGTAGGATTATTAGATCACAGTATGATGTAAATATTTTGCAAGGAGACTTAGATAAAGTTAAATGATTGGGCAGATAGATGGCAGATGGAATTTAATATTGATAAGTGTAGCGTAATGAATGTTGGTAGGAAAAATCCAGGTAATAGGTTACACCATATAGTCCGGTGGCTGGGCCGAGGGACCTTGCAATGTTTGGCAACAATAATTTTTTTACTTTTTTCGATAGATATTACGGTCTAAATGAAATTTAGGCTGGGTGGCCACTTGTCACCGGCTTGGCTTTTTCAGAATCCAAGATGGCCGCCAAGATGACCGCCATATATAACCAAAATATAAATTAGGCTGTAATCCTGTTCTAAGTACGGTAAAAGGATGAAATTGTTGTCTAAATATATATGTTTTAGAGACCAAGGAAGTGGATTATGATGTTATTGGATCATTTGGCGGCCATATTGATGGCATAAATCCAATATGGCCGCCAAAATACCTGTAAAATGCTAAATCACCAAAGCTNAAGGGTCATTGAAATCACGGTGTAGGAAAGGTAGACTGACTGTCTTCTTCAGGAAGGCACAGGTGAGGCGGATGACGGCGGGTTTTGACTCGAAAATTTTGAAAGGCGGCGGGCGCCATCTCCTCCGCCACGGTAGGTTTGGGCAGGCTTAAAAGTGTTATTATACAAGCTTAATGATTATGGTGAGATGTTATATACACATTTCATTATCTAAATCAATGTAGCACCGTGTGTCACCTTAAATAAGGGTGATTTTAAGAAGTTATGATGAGGTGACTGCTGGCGGGGCAGTGAGTGACGGAGAAATTCTTGCCGTGGGGCCGCCCCATAACAAACATTCACTATTTTAACCCACATACACACCTTCTACCACCAATACACTAGCAACACAGATTCCTTACTTATATATCTTACTATCTGATACATTAAAACTCCTTAAATCGCAAGCATTTCAAATAAAACGAGAATTAGTTTTAGATGACGGGGACAGAAAGCAGAGAGAGGCAGTCTGGCATGCCATTCTTGCCCGGAAATATGTCTCGCTGACTTGTGATTGGTCGAGAAGTTTTAAAAACAGTTTGTCATTGGCTGGTGACGGATGATGAGCTTGATGACGTCATTACTCGCCTTAGCCAGTCAGCGCCTTCCGACGCGTTTAGGACCTACCGAGGGAGGCTTTGTAGCTTCCGTCGTAAGGAAAAGTAGTATCTAGGTAGTCGGAGAGCAGGTCGTTGCTGGCGATACTACCTCCGTTGCTGGCTTCCCCCCCAGCTCCTCAGTGCTGCACTTGACTCCGTTGAGGGAGGATGTCGCTCGCCGCGCTCCAAGATGTATATCATTATATGGTATTATCAAACTACCAGATGAATAAGATGATATTTAGGGAAGACTGAACATACCATCATCTTCACAAGACATTACTGCGGGTCATGAATATAAATAAATTACAGTAAACTATACCTAGAATAAGATAATATGACCAAAGCGAAATAATGCATAAACATTTTTCCTCGCTCACCCTTTTTTATTCAACTCCCTGTTAATTATTCCTGTAATTTTGCTTGCATTGAATTTTTATTTACTGTGTCGGAATCAGCACGGTTTTCCGATTTTGATGGTACGTGATACGTCTCAATGCTAAAATATACATCAGGTCAAAAATTGCAATGAACATCAATTAAACTTGTGACAGAGTGTCGCCTCACGCCCATGGCGGTGAGGCACAGTCTGGTCGCTCGGGTGGGCATTCAACACATCCACCTGCCTCGTGTATCTCTGCATGAGGCACAGTGTGGACGGGGCTTAAGGC
>JACEEZ010009134.1:22500-46370 GCA_016584305.1 Chionoecetes opilio
GTGTTATGGACTCGCTCAGCGGGAGTATTTGGCGTTGTCGGTACCTGTGCAGGAGGACAAAGATCCGGATCTTCAAGTCGCTTGTGATCCCTGTCTTAGTCTATGGTTGTGAGACATGGACACTAAATAGTTACTTGAAGAGACGAATCAATGCCTTTGGTAATAAGTGTCTTCGCAGAATCATGGGGTATCGCTGGATGATTACGTATCAAATCAGCGATTGCACCATGAGACTGAATCGAGGCCTATTACCTGCATAGTCCGTCAGCGCAACTTCGGCTATATGGGCATGTGGCACGCTCCCCTGAAACCGATCCTTCCCATCGGGTTGTATCTGTAAGAGACAATCCGGCGTGGAGGAGGCCAAGGGGGCGCCCACAAGGCTCGTGGCTGGGGCAAGTTGATGTTTCTGTCGAGAGCTGCTTGGTATGGAAAGGAGCCTGCATGGGAACTCGCGTGTGGTGACCCCCGGGAGTGGCGTCGTAGGGTGGGCGAGGCGACGCGCCCCTCGGCGTATGCCCCCAATGATTGATTGATACTCTAATAAATGAAGCTAAATTAATGCCCCAATGGACCAAATATCTTATATCTAGGAACTATTCATCGTCCTCATCGTCGCCATCCATTGCTCGGTCGTTTGCCTCATCGCTGTCATCAGGGATATCGGCATGATCTGTTGCACTCGCAGTGATGTTGAATGGATTGGAACAGGCAGTACCACCACCGCAGGTGCTGAACATCGTGCATGGAAGTTGGGCCCCATACAGCCACATTTCCCACCTCTACATGCTCGCTCAGATGTGCAGCCACATCTGACCAGCTTGAGAATGTGCTCCGAGGCGTAGGATACACCGTCCTCCATATTTCGAGGGATGTATCCTATAACACTTGTTAGTATTATCAGTTTCCCCACCCGTGTTCCACTGCAGCGAGAGTTGGTGGATCCCCACTCAGGGCACTGTACCAGTGAGCGACTTGTAGTGTAGCTTACGAACGTTCTGCTCAAACGCTTCTGTAGTTGGGGGCAAACTACACAGCTTCGGTGCTGCTGTCGATTTGCCAGTCTTCTGTGCCCATAGCTTCTGGCGGATCTTGGTCATCGAAGAGGTGGGAGTTTAATGCCATAGCACGCACCCATGAAAAGCTGTTGCTTGTTCGGTGACTTAAAACGATATTTGCAAGGGTTTACCAAGCTGATCCAGAGTGTAGCCTTTTCGAGCCACAGCGATTGCTTTTGTTTTCCCAATTCCACAAGTCGCAGCAACTGAATCACAGCCAGTTAGAGCATGAAGCGCCAAGAGCTCGGGTACGATTGCTGAATGTTTACGAGTGGTTTCCTTCACGTCAATGCAAGACCGACCCATGATTGGAGACTGCATTGTCAATGATGACTGGAGCTTCTCACTCAAGTAGTAGTAAGCAAGTAACACGAACACGTCTGTGTCGTCACACACGACCCGCACGTGTGATTCTGGATCTTCTTTTGCAAGGTGGCTGGCCTGTTGAGTGATGAGTATGTCGGCTTCTGCATGTGTTGATGCTAGGTCCAGACGAGGCGACTTACGACCCTTCGATACCTGCGTGGGCATGTCGTTTTCCCCAGTAACCACCAACGGGTGGTTCTGTGTCGCATGCTGCAGGAAGTTATCATCACTCAGGATCGCATCGCAAAGCAGAGTGTTGAGCTGTTTCTTATTGGCTGAGTTCTTAAGTACTGCGTCCCGAGCCGGCAGTGGAGTTTTTTCCGTTCGAGCTGATGGACCCGGGTAGCGTTGGCTCGAGCCGATCTGGTGCGGCCTTTGTAGAGTATTCAAAATACGATCGAAGCACAGGTGGACATCAGCTTCAAGCAGCCTCGCGTTGACCCAGACCTTGAACACCGATATGAACGTGTCAACGGTTCCTTGGGATGGCCGTTCTAATGTCCACAGAAGAGTGGACACATCACCCCATAGATGTTGGGCTTGTGATTAGGAGTTGTGAAACTTCTACCTGGAGGTTCTTTTTCAGTGTAGCTTTTCCCGTTGCCACTCGCATCTGGCCATCAGCTTGAAACATCGAGGGCAGATATGCAGTTAGCTCTTTGGAGAGGACTTGTTCCAGATCGAGATCGCGCTGGCTCACCAGAAGGCCAATCACCCGAGCGTATATAGCCTCCTGGCCCATGACGACATTATCCTCGACTGTTAGACGTTTCTTCTTTGCGGCAAAGGTTGTGACCTGTTTTGTGAGTGAGCTGTAAAAGCCCTCTGGCCATAGTGCTTCGAACTGGATCAGCTGATTAGCTCCAATCTCCACTGCCTTCTCTACGTTAACATTCGGCTGAGCTAGTTGACCATTCGAGATGTTGAGCAGACATCCTGCATCGGGGTAGCTGGATCCAGTGGGTCGATGCATGACTAGAGTAGCCTTCAGTGATTTACGATCATTGCCATCTCGATGAATGCGACTGGTAGATCCTCCTTGTGGGTCAGCTGTACCTTTTCGTCAGCTCCAGACACCTTCTTTAGGTCACCAGTCAGGGTCATGGTCGCATCCATGCTGTACACCCACGTCGCCATCGTTTGAGGATTTTCTGTGTTGCCAATGATGCCACCTGGTCCATGCCCCTTCCTCATCCAGTTCGTTTCTATAAACATGTCGCTCCACTGTCCGTTGTAGACACCGGCATTGTGGTGTAGTGACTGCTCTCCTCTGCAGAACTTTTACAGAATCTCTGGTCCCAAGCAAGTCATGGAGCGTACGTAGTAGAGGCCGTACCTGCCATAGTTGTAACTTGTGGGCTGCGAACATGTATGGAAGCATTGATTCTGCTACTTTGATGTGGAGTGGCCAATCGCCTTCATGCGTCGCCCGACAAAACATCATCATTAGAAATGTGGGTTTGATGACGTTATACACCCACAGCTTTGTGGTACGACTCTGAGTGGCGAGTTCATCAAGTAGCTTCTCCAGATCATCCATGCTGGTCAGGTGTAGATTCTCCCTCTCAAATACTGGTCGAAGCAGCTCCTCTGTGAGCAATCTTAGTGCCCGAATAGTCTGTGGATATTTCTTCCCTTGCAACATCTTCTCGACGGAGCCGAAGGATGCCATCATAATCTCCTTGAGGCCGCTGTCGGCGCCATGAAAGTGTCAACGCAACTCACGAAATCCATCAGGAAATGCATCCCACCAAGAATCACCACTATGTCGGTGAGCAGATCTGGTTGATGAAATGTGATGTCAACGACGATCTTATATATGGCCTGATCGCAGGTGAGAACGAGAATATCCTGGTTGGATGCTCTGGTGACTTCGAATGAAGCAGTTCAAATTGTCAACTAAATCAAAGCTAGTGCATTGAATACTTGGTTGTTCGAGTAATTATGTGTCGATTTCGACTCTGAACACAAACATCTTCTCTTCCACTCAAACATCAGATGACTTTCAAGAGGAAAAGTACTACGACGACTAGTAGATCTTCGGGACGAGTAGGAAGTTTTCCTGGTTGAAAATAAATGTGGGCAAAAACAGTTAGCTTTTTAGTGAGCAAGCTGTTGAATAAGTGAGCAAACTGTTGAACAAGATGTGGCTCCTACAAGTGGGGTATCTCACTGACATTTTTGGTGCACTCAACGGTCTAAATATCAGTATACAAGGCCGTAACCAGACGATTGTTGGAGTTGCAGAAAATATGTCTTCTTTCAAATACAAACTAAAACTGTGGCTACGCTACGTGAAGCGAGGGCAATTTGCAGCTTTTCCAACTATGGCAGATTTTCTAGAAACATGGGAGGAGACAAGATCTTACGACGATGCCACAAGTTTTATTGTAGCACACTTGACTGAGCTGATGGCAGATTTTGACAGGCTAATCTCAGAAGAGCACATTCGAACCCAATCATGGGTGAGAAATCCTTTCGACGTGAATGTCGAAAACAAATCTGCCAGATGATGTTCCAGGACTTCCAGAGAAGCTTATTGAGGTTCAGAATGAAAAGTTGTTGAGGGAACTTTTAAAAGAAGTATCTCTTTCTGAATTCTGGGTTCAGGTAAAAAAAAAGGAGAAGCCTATTGTAGAAGGTGAGGCAGTAAAAGTGTTGCTCCAGTTTGTTACATTTGCGAGCATGGTTTTTCGGCTCTGACTCATATTAAAATCAAGTCGAGAAACAGGCTCAACCCCAAGCACGATATGAGATGCCGCCTTACAACACTGATCCCACGATTTGACAAGTTGTTGAATGAGAAGCAGCACCATGGATCCCATTAGTTTAGTTAAGATAAGAAAAATAGTGAACACGTATAATTTCTTTCCAAAATAAAGTTCATATACCAATGTACATTTTCTTTTCTTTAGTTTACTATGGGTCGCGAAGGGTTTAAATGTTCCAAATAAGGTCGCTCACGAAAAAGTTTGAGAACCGCTGGTGTATATGTATGTGTATATGTGGTATACGTGTATCTTCGAATATATAAATAAGCGTGTATGTATGTATATAGACATATATGTATATAGATTGTGGGCCCTTCGGACCCATGTATTGATGTTCGTAATAGTAGTATATATTAGACATCAATGTGAGTGCAAACTCCAATCGTGTTGTTGCTGTCGTTAGTCACTGGTTAAAGTGCCTCATTGTAGACCACGTTCCGTGTGATTCCACGGGGCGCCAACACTTCGACGGCATCAGCACAGCCAACTCTTGGCAGGCTGATGTAGAGTTGGCCGTACGTGGAGTATTTTTTTTTTTTTTTTTTTTACATTTGTGCCCATAGCGCCTGTAGGCAGTGGTGACCCAGGGATCGGGTGGTAGGCTCTGGAGGTTCACTTGAGGGCTGTGATGGTTGGTCCTCGCCCGTGGTGGCGCAGGCGGGATTCTTATAGTGACGCCTGTGATTAGAGGCTCATGCCGCCCCCCTGTGTCCTCCGATGCACTCGCAATCGAAGGTAGAGTTGATGGGCAAGACATGTGGGTGTTCTTAAGCCACTCGACGGTGCAGAAAGGTTTTGGGTTTCTTCGGGGATCAAACTCGGGTCACCGAGAACGCCAGTCGGAGACGCTAACCACTCCGCTACCGCCTCTCCATGTATATTAGAATATCGACCCCAAACACACACACACACACACACACACACACACACACACACACACACACACACACACACAGACACACATGCACACACACAGGCATGCATGCACAGACACACACACACACACGCACACACACACAAACACACACACACACACACTCCGGGTACTCCGTAGTGTAGAGGTAGCACGCTCGGTTCACAACCGAGAAGTCCCGGGTTCGATCCCCGGGTGAAGCGGAGACAGATGGGCTGTTTCCTGAAAACCCGAACCCCTGTCGACCCAGCAGTGAATGGGTACCGGGTGTTAGCCGGGGGTTTGTGACCCGCTTCCCGGGTTGGTGGTTTCAGCCAACACTAAGCACTAAGGATGAATAATACGAATGTTGATATGGAGACGGGACCATACTCAGGCCCTGTAAAATGCAACTAGATGAATACAACTAGATGAATATACACACACACACACACACACACACACCACACACACACACACACACACACACACACACACACACACACACACACTCACACACTCACACACGCACACAAACGGTAAGTCCATGAGTCTACGGAGTTAGTGAAATGCGGCCAGACGTTACCACAGAGTTAATTCATGTAATCTAAAATAGAATACTCTTTAAAGTGTATTTAGCCCAAACCTCCCCTTCAAAATTATTCATTAGACATGGGACCAAGCCGCTTACCACCTATGATTTATTTGCGAATTTTTTAGCCTACTCACATCAAAATTGAATTTACAGTTTCGGCTACCCAAAACAGACAGACATACAGACAGACAGACAGACAGACAGACAGACACACGGCTACTCCTATAGTATATTAGATTTTCTTATGTTCTTATGAAACAGGTGTGATTTGGGACCACAGCATTCCACAATTTACTGAGTGTGCAAGAGATTTTTATAAGTCAATAGCATCTCAAATTATAAAAGTCTTGTGCTAAAACACATTCTGGTCTCAATCCCTTTACCTTGCCTGAAGTACTTTGTTCTGTATCATGTTTTGCGGAGGAAGTGGAGACTTAATTTTCACATGCGTCTTGATATTTGATTTCTAACTGTAATCACCATAGACGGGTGTAGCGCGTAGGAAACACTTAATTTCCTACAAAGTACTACCAATGATATCTGAGTACATATATACATTGCTCTCCCAGTTACATGTCATTTGTTCTTTTATCAGCTTTGATAAACCCCCGAGACGATGAACACATATGGCGGGGGAGGGATGTTTTCCCCGCGCCCTGCCTCAAGCGAAGACTCTTTGATTTTTTCCCTGCCGCTCAAACCCCCAGCAAAAAAGGTTTTTTTGGGATGCTTGCACAGTCCTTTATTTTATAGTAAATCTTATTTAATGTCAAAAAACATTGATAAAATCTTGCTTAATAACTCAAAAGTATGGTGCATTTTGTTAATTTTAATTATCCAAACGAGCAATTGCAGACCACAACGACTTTCAGATAATTAGCTACAAAGACAATGTGCATTCACGCAGAAAAAGGGAAGGGAGAGAGAGCAGCAAAATTGGGGTTCCTAATCAGTTTAAAGACAAATGTTTTCCCCCCTCTGGGGGGCCCAAAGGGGTTCCCCGTGCGGGGGGGAAGGGGGACTATTTCCCTCTGGGTCCCCGCCCCTAAAAGGGGAAAACAAAAAAACAAAAGAAAATAAGGAAGCTACAAGAGGCCGCGGGGCCCCAAACACGGGGTGGGTTCCCGCCCACCAAACCCAAATCTACACCCAAACCTTTTCTCCCCATCCATGAACCTATCCAGCCCCCCTTTAAAGCTCCCTAATGACTCCGCACTAACTCCCCTGTTACTGAGACCTTTCCCACTCATTCACCCCCCTTTTTGTAAACCCATTTTTTTTCCCTTTTTTCCTTTTCAAAAATCTACGTTTTTTCCGCTTGATTCCTTTACTTCTTGTTCAAACCGGGTTTAAAAAGGCCTTTAAGAATTTTTCCAAACCTCCCCTTTTTTAAAATTTCCTTTTTATCCACTTAAAAACTTTTTCCCAGATCGCCCCTTACTCTCCCGTCTTGAGTGATTTTTAAAATTTTTAATAACTTCAATCTCCTTCATAAAAAAAATTTTTACGCACCCCTTGTTCATTTTGGTCACCCTTCTCTGCACTTTTTCTAACAACACTATATCCCCTGTAATAGGGCCCCCCCCCCAAAAACTGAACTGCATAGTCTAGGGACCCCGGGACAGACCCAGATAACCCTTTAGAAAAAATTCCCGCACTTTACTTTTAACACTTCTGGAAAATAAACCCCCTAAAAAACTCTTTTAGCTCTTTTTTGGGCCCCTAAATTTACATTTTTTTTCCTGGGTCGGAGGTCTGGCTCACCCTCACCCCCAAATTTTTTTCACCTTCTGACCCTTTTCAGCTATACTTGTTTTATGGGGGTTCTATTACCGGGGTTTTTTTTAAAACCATTCAAAACGCTAAAATTTATAAATTTTAAAAATTTCCCATCTGCCATCTGACTGCCCATTTCGTTAAGTTTATCAAAGTTCCCGCAAAAATGTTTTACGTCAAAATGTGACCCAAAAATCCTAAAAATTTAGTATCATCACAAACTTGGATATCACTGCTAATCCCACTACCCAAGTTTTTGAGAAAATAAAAAATGGGAAAGGGGCCCCAAAAACGGGACCCTTGGGGAAACTCCACTTGTCACCAGTCCCCATTAAAGTTTTGGAACCCTTTAAATTTGGGAACCCTTTTTTGGCCTTTTACTTACCCAACCCTCTGCCCAAATGAAAAACCCTTCCCATTTTAAAACCATGAGCCCAAAACCTTATTTAAAGTCGCTCGTGTGGTACTTTGTCAAATCCCTTACTAAAGTCCAATTATTATATCTTTAATCCTTATAATTATCTGCCGCCCTCAAAATTTTCCTAAAAAAACTAAATTTAAATTGGGGTGAGCCAGGACCTCCCCTTTGGGTGAACCCATTTGTGAATCTTGATCAATATTTTTAAATCTAAGTGCTCTCAAATGTTTTTTGGGGGGGAAAAATAGATTCCAAAAAATTTACCCCCCCTGATGTTAGATTTAAAAGGGGTCGATAATTTGATTTTAGCCCCTCTGCTTCCCCTTTTTAAAATATGGGAAAAAACTTTTCCTTTCCTCCACAATAATGGCACATCGCCTATCTAAACCGTTTTCCAAAAAATGTGAAACTAACGCCCTACAAAAACCCTCCTTCCCATTCCTTTAATCCCCCGGGGTTTACACTTTTTGGCCTGGCGATTTAAATTTTTTTTCTTTTTTTTCTATCCCCCCTTCCACCTTTTCCCTATTTTATCACAATATTTTTTGATTTTCTCCTCATCGTTTCCCTTTTGGAACATCTGTTCACACCCAGTACCCGTCTGTGTATCCTCCTGCGAAAAAACACTTAAGAAATAATTTTGGGAGTCCTCACATATCCTCATCCGTATTTAAGACCTAACCCTGTCCTGCCCTTTAAAGGGGGCCCAACTAATTCCCTTGCCCTTTGTTTTAAAAACCCTGTAGAACCCCTTTGGGTCCCTGTTCGCCTTTTCTGTACTTTAATCTCATAATTGTTTTTACCCAACTGGGTTTAAATTTCTTCACTGCCCTCGCCATACGTTAAAACGGGTTCTTTTTTTCCCAAACCCCCTCCCTTTTGAACCTCAAATAAATTTTTCTTTTTACTCCAAGGGTTGTTTTTAAAAATTTGGGTGGCCCACCCCTTTTGGATCACTTTTTTCTGGACCTTTCCCCCTAAAGGAATTTTTTTTCTGTCCGTCAATTTTTTTCCTTCCCAAAAGAGAAAATCATCCTGGGCTCCGCCCCTCATTCCCCTTCAAACCTCCTAATTACCCCTCAGCCCTGACCTAAATTCCCCTTCTAACCGCTTAATTTTTCTCCTCACCTCGACCTCACTCCCAAATTTTGACCCCCGCCTTTACCTCCAGGTGCCTTCCAAACCCTTCAAATTGGGCCCTTTTTCCAGTGACAACGCCTTGACCGGGGAAACTTTCTGCTCCCCACCCCACCCCTTTTATTAAAAAACCTCCAGGTGTCTTTCTTAATCCCCCGCAAAATTTGGGCCCTTTCTAAAATTTGGGTTTATTCGATCCCCTATTGCCATTTAAATTTTTCCAACTTCCCTTTTAAGCAAAATCTGATTCATAATGGTCGCTTTTATCAAAAATTCCCCCCGCCCTCCAATTTGAAAATAAAGGGCCTTTTTTTTTGTCAGAAATGATTAGAATTTTTATCTCCTCTAGTAGGCCCCTTTGATTGCTTGATTAGGAATTTTTACCCGGGGATTATTTTTAACAATTCATCTGCATCGCTGCACCTAGATTAAATCCCATTTATATTCCTAAGTTTTAAAACTCCCACCACCCCATAATCGATTATATCTGCAGGCCTTGTTTATTTCTTCCCATAAGGGCTGAAACCTCTTTACATAAGTTTGGAAGGGCCCATACACTAAAAACCCAAAAAACCTTTTTTCAGTTCCCCCCGTAAACCCCTTTCCCCTTAGACTCTATGCCTTTTCACTGTTTTTTTTAACATTGGTTTAACCAAAAACTGCAATTCATCTCTTGCTAAAGCCAACCTCCTCCTCGTCGGGCCCACTCTGTCCTTGTGAAAAACTTATACCCCGCTTCTCGACTTCCCGGGTCGAAAACCTTCCCGCCCAAACCAACCCCTGTTTTGTTTAATTTCATTATACAAAATTTCCCCTACCCTATTTTTCCTCCCCAGGAAATCTATTTTTTTAAAATACTCCCAAGTTTGTATATAAACCTTCAAGCAAACCCCTTTTTTTGTCAATTTCCCTTTATCTTTAAAAAAACCCCTCCTCTCTCTCTTCTACGAATCACTTTTTTTCCCCGCCTTCTGAAACTCCTCCTAGTGTCGCAAGTTTCCTTTAAACCCCCAACCCCCCTGGCTAAAACCCCCCTTTTCTATCTTAAAAAAAAACCGCGTGGGATCTCCCCCCCTTTCCAAAGGGGTTCAGACAAAATCTGAACTCCTTTTCCCCGAAAAAATGCACCCCTTTCCCCGCGGTAGAGGCTGTTTTATGCCCGAAAAAGAGGTCCCACGTCGGGCAAAGGCCCAACCCTTGGCTTTGCAAAGAAGTGCCAGCCGGCAATTCCCGAATAGCCCGGAGTTTCCACATGTCGTCAACAAAAACGTCTTGGAAGGGCACCACACACCAAAGGGAAAAACCCAAACCCCTTTTCCCTAACCCTTTTCCCACAGCTTCCTTGGGAAACCCCCGTAGCAATTCCTCACTTCTTACCACTCAACATCATTTCCCCCCGCGCCTCAGGGGAGACCCATGGGGTTTTTTTCCCCGGTTCCCCCATGCCCCTCAACTATCTTTCCAAAATCCTTCCCCCTTCCCCGGGTAAAATCACCGACTTCATGCCCCATTTCCCCTTTTCTGTCCCCGAACCTGCTGTCAAGATGTCTAACCCGACTGTCCCAACAAACCCAAAATTTTACCTTTGGGTAAAAAAGTTCGTCTACCTCCCTACCTCGTATCATCCTCTTGCAGCCCGAGGTAAAACCCAAATGAGTTCGTGCACAAAAAAATTGGGCGTTGTTTTTCCTTTTTCTCCTGCGGGCGGGCTCCATGATTTACCCACCTTTTAAAAACCAATCCCTGGTGACTTTTCTAGGAACCTTTGTAGTCGCTTGAGTCCCTCCCGCTTCCCGGGCCCCTACAGGCAAAATCACTCGCATGTGCCCTCCACTCGCTCCACTTGAAACCCTTTAAACCCCCAAATTTTTAAAAAGAAAAGTATCTTTTATTTTCCCGCTTCTTCACAAAGCTTTTCAAATTTGTTACTTCACTTTCAAAGCTCTTTTTCAGGTCTCGATCGCCTCCCGAATAGCTTAAAACGCCGCAAAACCCCCACCCTTCACTACACTCTCCCTCGACCCCTTTTACCCCCCTTAAACCCAGCCTCCTTCCCCTCCTACCACACTACCCCTCCCCAACCCCCACCAACAACACAAACCCCTTCCCCTCTCCGCCCCCACAACACTCCCCATCACAGACGTAGCCCTTCTAAACCCGGGAGCTAAACCAAAGCACAACCTAAATTCACGGAGACGACAGGGTTTACTTGAAAATGGATAAAAAAACCTTGTGTCTCTATCGGGGGATTTTAGTATCGTCATCTGTGAAAATGTGTTCCTGTGAGAATGAGTGGGAAAAGAGATATCCCCAAATTGGGATTGCCTTAGAAATGATAAAAAATTCCTTTACTAATAGCTAAATGAAGAAAAAAATGAAAATAAAAGTGTGAAAACAAGAAAAGTGAGTGATTTTTTTATCAAAAAACTTCAATTTTGTGTAGGAATTTTTTTAAAAACTGAGGCACAAAGAATGAAAGTCACGGTGTCTGGGTGTTACCCCCAGCCCCACCAAAATACTTCATTTGCCTTGACAGTTCAGGGATCTTTTCCTTTCTTTTTGGGTACATTGGTAGATCTGTTAATAAAATCACCCCCTTTTTTGTAACCCCATTTACCTTTAAAATGTTTTTTATAACATATCATTTTTTTTCCCTGGAGTCGATAATTTATTTCAACTTTTTTTCAAAGTGGTGAAGCCCCCCTTTTGTTGTTTTTATATTTTAAATTTTTGGTATTATTTTTTTTTTATTTCCATATATTTCGAATAAGAAAATGTATATATAATTTTAATTTTGGGAAAAACTGTTTACAAATAAAAAAACTGCATTCACAATCTGAAAACAGATTTGATTGTTCGCTTAAACCCCCTTAAATCCTTTTTAATCTTGGAAATTTAAATTTTAAATTGAGACCTTTAAGATAAGATTATTTTTTCCCCCTTTATAAAGCGAAAAATTTTGTTAATTTTATTTATAAACTTTTAAAAGCAGTCAAATTTGGGCTCCCTTTTTTTTTATAATATGTTTAAACAAAAAAAACCCAAAAGGAGGATGAATATATTCGCAAAGTTTTAACAAAATTCAAATCAGGGGAAGAAAAATCCATACACGAAATAACGGGAAAAATTGTATACTAAAGGGGGAAAAAACCAGGACCCGGAACTTTAAAAGAAAATAAAAACAGTTCTTGTGAATTAGATTTTGTGTTTTGGGAAAAAAATTCGAGCGGTTTAAAATAATATCAAATGAAAAGACCCCCAATACAAAAACAGGGGAACGGGCCCCCAACGCTAGAAAAAAGGGAAAGAATAAAAAAACCCCCGCTTTTGACTCTGTGTGTATCTTGAGCTGGCAGGGGCAGTGCGGTTAATGCGGGGCAACTCTCGAAAACGCTTTTAAACCCCAAAAAATGGTATGAGCTTTTTCAGTTGTAGAATCATAAAAGAAATGTTCCATTTTTTATTTTTTTTTCCAGGTACAAAGAAAAAATTTTAAAATATCAATGATTCTGTTTTTTTTTTTTAAAACTGGGAAAGAATTCCCCCCTTTTGTAAATAACGATTTGAAACGGGCATCAGGAAACCCCAAGCAAATACAATACTTTGAATTCTATAAACCCCCCCCCCCCTTTTATTTAATTTTGAAAAAAAATTTGGGGGGGAGAGAGAGGAGAGAGTAGAGAGAGAGAGAGAGGAGAGAGAAAAGGGGGGGAAAGAGAGAGAGAGAGAGAGAGAGAGAGAGAAGAGAGAGAAGAGAGGAGAGATATTGATTTTGATATATTTTTTTGGGGCCATTTTGTTTTGTACATATAACTATTAATATAGGTAAAGCCGGGCCCAATAAGCCGAAGTTTTTTATAGGACCTGAAAGTATAATACATAATAACATAGCAAGGGACGGGTCAGGCCATTTTGAAAATAAACTTTTTGGGATGATAATATGGAAGTTAACAATGAAAAACCAATCATTTAATGCAAAAAAAAAAAAAAATCTTAACCATAAAAAAAAAAAAACAAAATGACTTTTGGTTGAAAAAGGTTTATAAATTTTCATTGTATTTTTCAAAAGCTTTTTTTCAAGTTTCGTTTTTAAAGATTTTAATTTTTCCCCAGTAATAAAAAAGTTCTGGAAGTTGTTTCCCGCTTTTTTTTCCTCTTTAAAGATCTCTGTTGGCTGTGATGTCCGCACATGGGATACGTAAATCATGTGGTTTCGGTTACATTTTAGGGTATTGTCTAAAACAAGGTCTAAAAATTGGTTGGATTTATGTACAAAAAGATTGGTTTTAAGGAGTATGATATCGGAACTTTAAAATTGAAGTTCGGAAAATAATGATGGTATGGCATAACGATTTTTAAAAGAAATAAACGTAAAAATTTTTTTGATAAAAAGAGGCTGTAATAGGGTTTTATAGGCCCCTCCCCAAAAGAAAAATATAAAAGATGTGGATATATTAGGGAAAATAAACTTGTAGTAAACATTTTTAAATTAAATAGTGCCTTAGTCGTAAAGTATGCCTGGTATAACGATTCCTAGATTTTTAAACCCTACAATATGTTCTTTCCATTTCAAATTACTATCTATATAATTTATTCCCTAGAAAAATTTTAAAATTGAAAAAAACCCCATTAATGAAGATTATTTTCCTTTTTTTGTGTGTGTATTGGCGGTTAAGGGGGCTGGAAACCAAAAGCAAGTTTATTAAATTTAAAGTTAATTTGTTTTTCCCTTAAACCAATTTGAAACTTTATTTAATTCTTCATTCAAGTATTTTAATAT
This sequence comes from Chionoecetes opilio, assembly GCA_016584305.1. Classification (NCBI taxonomy): domain Eukaryota; kingdom Metazoa; phylum Arthropoda; class Malacostraca; order Decapoda; family Majidae; genus Chionoecetes; species Chionoecetes opilio. Next base: position 36,294 of record JACEEZ010009134.1, read on the forward strand.
TTCAAGATTGGGCCCTTTAATGAAAATTGTGGATCATCAGGAAAAAATTGATTTAGTTTATTACTGTACGAATGATGTCATTTATGTATTTAAGAAAGTACAGGACCAAAATTTAAACCCCGGGGACCCCATGTGAGTCATTAAAGGGTGAGTATTATTTTATGATTTTTATTGCTTTTTTGACTTAATAACTTTTGAACCAGTTGGACACTACCACATTCCATAGAAGATAATTTTTGTAAAAGATTTTGTGAGAAAAATTTTGAAATGCTTTTGTGAGGTCACAAAAAAACTGTTATTTGTAGCATTTTATTGTCCAGTGCATTGTAAATGTTTTGACAGATATGGTAGACTGCTAATTCAGTGGAAAAATGGGGGAGGGAATCCATGTTGAGTTGGAGTTAAAATTTTGGGTTTTGAGAGGAACCCCTTAATCTCATTACCATTTCTTTTTTAAAAACTTTACAAAGTTGGGAATATTGAAATTGGGCATAATTTTGCATTAAAGAAATTGTCACCCTTTCTTGAAAAAAGGGGCAATTACCCCTTTTATTTTCTGGGAAAGGTTTTAAATGAAAATTAAATTTAAAAATTAGAAATTAAAATTTTTTTAAATTTTTTATATTTAAAAAAAAGAGAGAAAAAGAGAGAGAGAGAGGGAAAAAGAGAGGGGAGGGGAGAGAGAGAGAGGAGAGAGAGGAAAAGGGGAGAGAGGGGAGGGGAGAGAGAGAGGGGGAGAGAGAGAGAAGAGAGAGAGAGAAAAGGAGAGAGGGAGGTCTTAGGTAAGAATTTAGGCCATGTTGGGGGTTGTGTTGATGGATTAACGTGGGCAGGTTTTGGTTTTTTTTGCTTTTTTTTTTTGGGGGGGCAGATTTATGTTGTTGTTTTTTGTGTGGTTGTTGTTGTGTGTGTGTGGTGTTGTGTGGTGTGTTTTGGGTGTGTTTGCGTTATAAGTTTGTGTATGTTTACGATTTTTAGGTGTGTATGTGTTCTGAATCCACCCTTTAAATTTTTGCGTAATAATATATTTCGTGTAGCTAGTTCGTTGTTTGTAAAAAGGGTCGGTAGCGAGGGGATGATCTAGTGTTGGGTTCCACGCCCCCACACCAGCACACTTATCCATCGTAAACCACGAAAGCGGGTTTGCTATATCCTCCCTATGGGAATTCATGGCATTTTTTTAAAAACCAAAAGCAATTGTTAACTACCCGCAAAGCCGCCCTGGGCGGATTTTTTGGGCTGCTCCTGCGGAGGGTTTTGGTGGGCCTTCGGCCCACCACCGGGTTTTTGGGGTGGGCCTTCGGCCCACCAAACACAGACCCCCGGTCCCCCTTTCAAAACTTCCTAAAAATCATGGATGTAGAAATTTTGTTTTAACGCCAACCCTTTCAATCCCCCCCAACCCTTTCACTCACCCATTACCCATCACCCCCCACCCTTTCCTCCCCCATTCCCCATCCCCCCCCCCATTTCACCCTTTTCCCCATCCCAAACCCACCCATTCACTACCCTTACCATACCCCCCCCCTTTTTCCCTCACCCATCCCCCATCCCCCCCAACCCCCTCACCCCCCACCCATTCACTCACCCATCACCCCACACCCATTACCCATCCCCCCCCCATTCACCACCCATTACCCTAAACCCCCCCCAACCCCCCCAATTTTCCCCTCCCCACCCCATAACCCCCCACCCTTCACCACCCATCACCCCCACCCTTTACCCACCCCCCACCCATTCACTCACCCTTTCCCATCCCCCCCACTTTCCCTCACCCATCACCCATCCCCCCCACCCATTCCCCCCCTTTCCCCCAACCCATTCCCACCCCCAAAACCCTCTAATTCCCCATACCCTAAAAGGTTTCCCAATTTTCCCAAAACTTTTTTTTTTCCACCCGTTTGGCGCAAAAAAAAAAAAAAAAGGACGGACCCAAAATGGGCTTAAAAATTTTTTTTGGTCAAGCTTTTAAAAATGTGTCAAAATTTTTCCCCCGGGGGGGAAAAAAAAAAAAAAAGAAAAAAAATTTTTTAAAATATTTTTTGTGCTAACTGTATGGGTTTTTTTAGAGGTCACGCAGTCTGAATACGCAAAAGGCATATAATTTTAATGTTAGTTTTTTTTTGGCTTCTTTTCTTTAGCCTTGTTTTTCCCCGGGGGTGTCATATTGAGAAACTGCCCATAATTTGTCTCAATTTAATCACGTCAAACACGCATCTCTCCTGGATTTTTAATTACCTCCGCCAACGAGTTGGGGGGGGGTTATTTTTTCCCCCCGTCTGTCTTTCTGTCTGTCGTTGTCTGTTGTGTGAAGATTTCTCGAAAAGTTACGAATAATTTGGACCAAACCGGGATACCAAGTCTATTTGGTAAAAGGAAAAAAACTTTTTAAATTTTGGAAAAATCTTGACAACGTTGCCATGGAAACCCAATTGATGAAATATTCGGCCGGAGGCATGCGTCTACTGAGTGCATATTATATTTATATATATTATATATTACTAAATTTGATGAAAAAAAAATTTGGCGGGGGTATGCGCCTACGAGTGCCCCCCCCCCCCCTTTATAATGTTTCCCCCAGGGATGATAACCTCGTTTGGAAAGGAAACGTTTGAAATTAGTTCAAATTTTTAGAAAATTTTCCCCTTGTGAAAATGTACAAATCTTACGACTAAGTGAAATACTTGATTGATATAAAATTGATACTACAGTATATCCTCGAAGTGCCATCTTTTACCTGGTAAGGCAAACGTTCTCGTATTTTTGATCGGGCATGACTGACAGCGGTCAACCAAAAATACACGATAGAGAATGGGGAAAAGGGCCCCTTTAGAAAACTTTCTTGGTTTAGAAGCGGGTTGAATTTTGTTTTTTTCATGTTTGATCCAAACAGGGCGCAAATAGTCTGGCAAAAATAGCCGATTCCGAAACCAAATTTTTCCCATATTATCGATTTTATTTGTCTGCCGGGGTAAAAATTAAAGTCCCGGTAAATATTGGAATGTTTTCCTTCAAGTCCCGGGGGGCGGGCATGTCCCCCAGGTACAAAAAAGAATGAGCTTTGCAAAGAAAGGGTTTTTTATTATTCTTTTTTTGTACCATTTTATATTTTCTCCTTTTTTTGTTCATCAGAAAGGACGGCCAGGACAAAACAAAGAACAAAAACTTGTTAAAATCGTATACTTATAATACGTAACTATTAAATCCCAAAAAGGAATGAGATATAGTAAACCGATTGTAGGAACCAGCCAGTGAGGTCGGCGGAGCTCTGAGAGACGTCTTTTACTATCGTGTCCCAGGTGTTCTGTCTCCTTCCCCGGCTTTGACCCCTCCATCCTCCTGTTCTAACTGTCGTTGCATTTATAAAAGGTGATAATTAAAATTTGACCGGACCTACTTTCCAGCTAACAAAATGCAAACTGTGCTTTGGGTTTTCACGATGAACCAGGAAAAATAAAAATAAAACTATTATACATTATATTTATATAATTTTATGTTTTTGCGCTCCAAAAAAATACGGTTCTTTGATGTTAAGTACATTAACATATCCCGTATGGGAAATTATAAACTTGTTCACTTGTGGGATAAATTTTTAATTCAAAAAGAATAGTAAGCAAGTTATTTTATAGTTTGAAGTGATTATGACTGACATTGCTCAGGCCCCTAAAGAATTTGTCCTCAAATTTGTCACATAAGAATTAGTAGGGGTTGAAAAAAAGGGGGAAAAAGAAACGTACACTCTAAAGGCTATACAACATACATACAATATATACACAACACTCAAAACTTCCAAAGCTTAATTCCTATCGAAAAAGTGGTAAAATTTGAGCTAAATACAAGAAAAAATTTTTCACGAAAAAAATTTGGGCGGGCCCACAGAGGGAAGGTTTATTAGGTAGGGTTTAAATTTTATATTATGTTTTAAATCAAAACTATACAAAGAAGGATGTCCGAGTGTCTTGTGTCTGTATGGCCCCCTAGCGGATGCTGAGTGCTGACCCTTTTGATGGGTTATTTTTTGAGAAGTTCCCCATGGCCAAAAAAATGAGTGGACAGTAAACCCGGTGTCTTGATGAACAGTAGCATGTAGGGTCTCCCAAAAAACCACTAGAAGGGGTTTTTTTCATGCTCCAAGAGAAAACGTGTGGTTGCAGCCTAAACATTAAAAATTTTTATTTTTATTAATGTTCATTATTCATATATAATTTATACCTCTTTATATTTTTTTTGCTTTGAAAAATAATTACCAAACATGTAACTCGCTATCTCAACATACACCCCTTATCAGCGCGCCTGCATTAGCGCCTACCAAAACCCCAAATGTAATATTTATTGTTCAAATTTTTTTTTTTTCAAATTATTTTGATTTTTTCCAAATTTAAAAGCAGCCTTCCCACGGGAAAAAAAAAAAGAAAAAAAAAAGGGGGAACGAGATTTTGGTGGTGGGCGGTGCTCCTGGATTTTACAGTGGGCCGATTTGATGGGGTTGACGGGGGGGTGAGACCATTTGGGGCTGCGGGCCGCACAAATCCCCCCTTGGGGGGGCATCGAGACTGGGACCGGCCTTGTTAAGGTAGGTTCTGGACTCAGCGAGGGGCCTTTGGGCGGTATGGGGGCCCTGTGGTCTCGATGTGATGCGGACTGGTGTTTTTACGGAAAACAGGTTGCAGCCCTGGCAGGTTGCAGCGTGGGAGTGTTACGGGCGTAGCAGTGTTCGGGGGTGGCAATGGCGCCGGGCAGTGTTGCGGGCGTGGCAGTGGCGGGGGTGCAGTGTTGCCCCCATGGGGTTTGCGGGCGTTGGCAGTGTTGCCGCCGTGGCGTGCTGCGGGGGGGCAGTGTTTCGGGGTGGCAGTGTTGGGGCTTGGCGGTTTCCACCATGGCATGTTGCGGGGGAGCATGTTGCCCCCGCCCTTTCAGTGCTGGGGCTGGCGGTTGAAAGGTTGGAGTGTTTCCGCCTGGCAGGTTGCGGGAGTGGCAGTGTTGCCGCCCTGGGGAGTGCTGCGGGGATGGGAGTGTTGCCGCCATGGGAGTGTTGCGGGGGGGGCAGTGTTGCCCGGGGTGGCAGTGTTGCCGCCATGGCAGTGTTTCGGGCCTGGCAGGTTGCCGCCGTGGCAGTGCTGCGGGGACGGGGTGTTGCCGCCGTCCAGTGTTGCCGCCGTGGCAGTGTTGCAGCCCGGTATGAGTAATCCACAGGGCGGTGAGTAATCCACAGGGCGGGAGTAATCCACAAAGGGGGGAATGATCCACAGGGCGATGAGTTTTGGGGACTGGGGGTATAATTGCTTGCTTTCCCCGCCTGGGTTTCCCGCTGCAGACAAGGTGTTTTGGTTGTGCCTCTCAGCGCTCTGCCCAAGGATGATGACGCTTACGAGAGTGCAACAAGCCTGAGAGACATGTCCCCCGGGAAACCTGCCAGTTCCGGCAGCGTTCCTTATATGCAGCAACTGGCCGGAGAGGAGAGGGAACAGACAGAACACAGAGATCACCAGGAGACGTGTTACCTTGCGGTCCTACTCACGACACCTCCCTGTGTGTCTGTGTGTACCCCACACCTGGGGGTGTGGAGTACCTTGGGTCACGTAATTAACTGTTCCCGGGCTCTGTCTATTAGACTTTAGTTTCATTGGCCGTTACTTAAACGAACAGCGTGACATTTTTAATGTAAAAACCTTCACAAGTGTACATATAAAATTATAATATATATTTGTAGTATATTTGTTTTACTCGAACCTTTGGCATAAGAATACTTTATAAATTACCTAAAGAACCGCTCGGACCACGATTAGCCCCATACCACTTTATTGATGTGTACCTTGGGAAACGAAGCAAGTTACCAGCCGTCAAGAGGGCATTATCCGGCAATCCCCCCTTACAGGTTAGTAACCAGTATCAACAGGGTGTGAACCCGTTACCCGTAAACTAACCATACTAAGAGGGTAACATAAATGCTGGCAAGCGTTGGGATATCTTAATGCTGTGACATCCGTTACCAGTAACATAAAGGTATTTAAAGGCCAACATAACTGTGAACAGCTGGGATACGAACAACCAATAATATTACAGTCCCGAAAAATAATGAAACGTGTGCGATACACGATAATTAATAACGTGTGCATATATTGTGGAAACACATAGAGCCCGTGAACGTAAGCAGAGAGAGACAGAGAGAGACAAAATTGCTTAAGCTGCGTCAGACAAACACTGGCCTTGCGTGATTTTTCCGCGATTCAGCATCTCCTCTTAAAGATCTCCCCGTTCATATCATTACTCAAACCACAACAGAGTTATTAATTAATAACTCCCCAGTATAGAGAACCAGCCTACATTGACCAGAGATTCAGCGACGAGAACAGGAGGACAAGATTCTTTGCATTAATTGCTCTGGGACTACAGATTTTTCAAGAGGACAAGAACGAGGACGAGGACGCGTGGAATAAGAGGTTATCAAGATTACGAGGACAAGACGTACAAGTTTTTATCATGGCACAGACGGGAGGACAAGATTTGAATTGTTATCATGAAGAAAGACGAGAGGGACAACTAGCGACTCATTAATTTTCCCAAATACTTCCAATTCAGCAAACTCCTTGTCAACAGTTCCAGCCAGCAGCCACTCAGCCACCCTCACAACGCCTCTCAGCCAGCAGCCAGTCAGCCAGACAGCCACTCCGCCACTCAGCCAGCAGCCAGCCAGCGCCCCGGCCGGAAGTGTCTACTCATCATTCCTTACATCTGTACCAACATCCTTGGAGAAACCCCTTTTCTGATTCAGCAGTACGGAAGGACTTGCCTGTGCTGACTCTAACACAATGTTAGTGAGTATACAACATCTAGCTGACCTTACAAGAGACATACTTTAAAAACGCCACTCGTTTACATAATAACACTTAGTGGTGAGAAAATGTATTTGCACATTGGTTTTTGCTTTTAAAATAGCCTGTGAAAGAATTTCAAGTAATAATTTGTTAGTTATTTTTCTATAGATGTTTTAAATATGCTTACCGCTAATATTTCCATAATTTTTGTAATTCTTAATAATTTATTAGCTTCCCTATATTTTAATATATATATTCAATTCTCCTTCTTGAATTGCCTTAAAGCCAGGAGATGGGAGATAGTAGTTAACTTAATTAAAGTTTTACTTATGAATTTTTTGACTCTAAAAAAAATTTAAATGAGAGTTAATTATTTGCTAGTATATATAGTAGCAGATGTACTCCTAGTCTCTGAGGAAGCAGGAAATAACAGTACAGGGAAGTTAACCTTTTGTTTGAAGAATTAACTCTTGAATTGAGGGATAAATGTAATCACCTCCGAATACCTCCGCTTGTAACAAAAAATAACCTTACTGCCCCTCAGATAATCTCCTCTACTAACTCTAAGTCTAATTCTAACACATCCGTTGCAGGTAGTATTTTTTTCCCCCTTGCCGAAGACCTTCCTCAGGCCATTAGTGCTATTTCGCCAAGTTTATCTCCCAGGAAATATTTTTGTATATGTAAGGATATTATAACACATAAACGATTAATTTTAGCAGCCTAATGCTACAGGCACTCGTGTCAAAGAGATTAATTTCTGCCATTGGCACTCTTTAGCACATTTTTGTTTAGAATACTATTCTAGCTGAAGGCAGCTCTTTTTCACTTCTTAGAGAATGATTAAATAAATACATTACTCGCTGATATGCAAAGAAATAACATACATGCATATCTTAACGTGAAATTTATATTCAGACCAGGAGTTATATTTTTATTAGCTGAGAAGCTTGTACTCCGTAAATAATAGGTTCATAGCAGCTCTTTTCACTTCTTAGAGAAGATTAAATAAATACATTACTCTCTGTATGCAATGAAATAACATACATGCATATCTTAACGTGAAAATTTATATTACAGATCCGGAGTCAGATTTTTTAGCATTACAAGCCGTATCTACTCCTTAAGTTTAAAGAAACAGGTCTTAAAATATAAATAATAAATAAATACTGCCAGTGCTATTACTCACGTGCCTCAAGGCCCTGCTGTGTTTTATCTTCACTCCACACTTCGTGTTATTAAGTTACTACGCGGTAGAGTTTTGGCAACGCACTTCTTTTAAAATTTGCAGGGATATTAACCATTACTAACAGACTTTGAGTTTCTTTTTATTTTAATAACTCATGTTTAGATTCTGTTGTAAAGTATTTTACCAGTTTATTGATGACCTTAAGTGCATTGTCCTCTTTGGACATAGTAAATATCATTACTCCTGTTATACCAAACATTCCTCTTTGCTATGTTGTCATGTAAAACCCTCACCTTGTATAGGTATTTGTAAGGATTGTCCAACACTGAGAATCGTATAGATACACAAAAGATGTACACCAGTTAGGTATACATGTCCTTATACAATGCGAGGACGCATTGTTATAAGGGGAGAGCGATATTAGCGTACTGGTTCTATATTATATGTATGTGTTTTAAACTAAAATCTATACTAGACAGGATGCCGGTGTCCCGTGTGTCTGTACTGGCGCCTAGCGGATGCTGAGTGCTGACACCTTTTGATGAGGTTATGTTGACGAAGTATCACGCCATGGCCCATAAAAATGACGTGGGGCAGTCAACCCGGTGTCTTGATGCAACACGTAGCACACCTCGCCCCTGGTTTCGGACTGCACCCCACAAGTTGTGTGTTTTGTGTCATCTCAGCGCTCCCGCCCAAGGATGATGACGCTTACGAGAGTGCAACAGGCTGAGAGACATGTCCACCCGGAACCTGCCAGTTCCGGCCCGCGTTCCTTATATGCAGCAACTGGCCGGAGAGGAGAGGGCAGACAGAACACAGAGATCACCAGGAGACGTGTACCTTGCGGTCCTACTCACAAACACCTCCCTGTGTGTCTGTGTGTACCCCCCACCCGGGGTGTGGAGTACCTTGTCACGTAATTAACTGTTTTCCCGGGTCTGTCTATTAGACATTAGTTTCATTGGCCGTTACTTAACGAACAGCGTGACATTATTAAATGTTATAAATCTCACAGTGTACAGATATGTATATATATCTTGTAATTATTCTCTGGTACTTACTGATTAAAAAAGCCTTTATAAACAACGCTCGACCACTTTTATTAAACTACCATTTTGAAGTGTCTGGCTAGGACGGTAACGCCTACCATCAACTCTACACTTCTGAGGCAATCAACCCCCACAGTGTCACCAAAAAGTTGTAAGTTTCTTTTTGGGTTGACCCCAGTTACTGTAATAACACACAGAAAGGGTAACAGGTTGGGCCGCTTGAATTCCCAGTAACATGCGGATATTGTTACAAATGCTAATTAGGAAAACAATGGTTTACATGATGTTCAACATCAAAGAGAATCAAAACAAAGACATGGCCTAGTAACAAAAAAAATATGTGTCAATACTAGCGTGGGTAAATCCACAATGTGTAAAAATCACTGATTAAAATTTTCAAGTGTAAAGTGTGTACCGTAGACTGTAGCTAGGAAGCTAAAAAAAAAAAAAAATTGACAGCAAAAGTAGCTGTAAAAGTACAGTGAAAAATTGAGAAAACAACATATCAAGTAAAGAGGGTGTACTCGCTGAAAAAAAATAAATGCGTCAAGTAACAACGAAGGCTCGTCTGACTGTAGAGCTGCTGCTGTGTGCATAGTTAAAAACAATTGATGTACGAGTAATAGGACTGTGTCAGTAAAATAATGCAATGGTCTGTAGAACTATCAATAAAAATAGACAATACCTCACCTGATACAATTTGTGTGGGGGGTATCAGTGAGGGTAACTGTGGTATAAGTAGCCTAGTAGTATGTAAATAAGTAATAGTCAAAATGGATAAATAACATAGGTAGAGACATCGCTGGGTACACATTACTGTGGTTGCGTTGTTTTTGGGGAAAACTACGTTTGCCAAAAAATCATTCATAAATGATAATGATTCAAAAGCTTTTGTAGAAAATATTTTGACACCGCGAGTGTAAAAACTGACTGACAAAGAAATTGAATGAAGTTTTCAATTTTTTAATGGCTTCAGAACATGGGATGTATAATAGGGGGGAAAGAGGTGATTTTTAAAAAC
>JACEEZ010009135.1:0-60000 GCA_016584305.1 Chionoecetes opilio
GTTTTCTCAGATATATTTGTAGATCAAAATTACGGTTGTATTGTTAGAGTGTGAGGTACGATGAGTTGGAAAGGACAGCGCTGGCGCTCGGCGAGCAGCCAGGCAGTTGTTGGTGTTTTAGTTGTCTGACGGGCCTTCGGTTCGGTCATTTGTTTACAATCTGTGTATCAGCTGTTGGAAACAGCCTATGGTTTTGTGTTAAATATAAACTGAATTTATATTATTATTTTATTATTTATTATTAATCAGTGTGTAAGGGGGACCGCCCACCCTGAATATATAAAAAATTCATGAAAATATCGAAAATCCTTTTAAGTCATATAATGGTAGCTGTGGCCTTGGGCAACACACTGATATATAGTTTTTCCATAAAAGTATATTGAGGAGGTTAAATCAAACCCCTTCCTACCCCCCCCGCACCACGCCGAACGTCCACGCCCGTTTGTTTACATCTGTTTTTGACGATAAAATATCAATTATAATGCTTTTTTGCCTCAAAAGTAAAATGGAACCAATAGACAAAACCCCTTATAGGTTTACTGAAGTAACACTTAGTCACCAAAAAAAAAAAAAAATAGGCTCGTTCTGAAAATTAAAGTTATTCTTATACAATTTCCTACTCCATCAGTTTTTATCCGATCTTTACTTTTGAGGTATAAATGGATAGCTGGATAAAAAAACGAAGAAAACTATGGTGGAGTTTTTTGTTTATGTCAATTAGGAACATGGCACTAGTGTTTCAAACAGATTTTTTGGGGAAATTTTTAACTTTTCCTAAATTTAGTCTCGGTGATAAAGAAAGATAAAGAAAAACCAATCTATATAATCTTTCGTCATAAGTAGAAAATTAATGGTTTAAATTAAAAGTAATCCACCAATAATCTTACGAGTTGAAAGCAATTCAAATCATCCTAGCTTCCTCGTTTTTTATTTTTTTTATTTTGCAAAAAACTATTGGCCAGATCTAAATGAAACTTATGTTTGAAGCCCTTTACTTAGCCCTCAATAACTCATAAAATTTACAACAAGATCCATCAGTAAAAAGATTTAGGGTGGGCGGTCCCCCTTTAAAAATGTTAAGTAAGTTCACCCAACTCAAGTTTAGTTGGAATGTTTGTGGTAAACCTGCTGGAGTTACGGTAAGTGGTGTACAGCGATTGTTAGTAGTGCTGATCCACTTATTTGCCACTCGGTGGTAAAGGTTCGTTTTCATCCTTGCCGTATAAGTCGACCCTAGTTTGGAGAGATTTTTTCAGGCTCAAAGAGTCGACTTGTACGCTGCCATTACGGTAAATGGAAGTTTTTGCTTGGCACCGGCACATGAAAGTCTATGTGGGTGGAAAAGGTGTACCTTTGCTACAGAAACTACACCAGGGAGCGCAGTGATACCCATGCCAAAGAAAGTGAATGAAGGAAAACAAACAATTATCACTGGATATTTAAACATTGAATTTTTTTTGGTGACATTCCTGATGACTTTCTGGATTTGTTGGGAAGGAAAGAAGCAGATGAAAAGATAAAAAACTTGGGAGGCATCGCGATAGGCGGTGGGGAGTGTGAGGAAGGAGGAGGAGCAGCCCAGTAGCCTTCCTTCTCACCTTGGATACCACCTTTCGTCTTACCCACGCACCTCATTCATCACTCACAGGTGACTTATCACACATTTCTTTTCATTTTATATTTCATATCATTTTGTATGATTAAATGACTTAAATTAACGCAATAAACTTACATAATGAGTGAAAATGAGGTCAAATAGGGGTTCAGTTAAATTTTTTTTTTCCCTATTGTAGTTTTTCCCTGTATGTTTATGTATTCGCATCTAATGAATTCGCATCTAACGAGTGTTTTTGGTACCTAATACTCATTATATGCGAGATCTTACGTATGATCTTGGTTCGATAAGTTTAGCATGGAAGCAGGGAAGGTGAGAAAGAGAGAAGAATGCTGCAAGGGGGGAAAAGGGTTTTATCCCTAGGGTGTATGAGCAAGTAAGGACTCTGAGCATGGAGGTAAAAAAGGGAATAAGAGATGCAATAATTTTACCGACAATCAATTATGCAAGTGAAAGTTTGGGTGTGGCATGAAACACAAAGTCAAGGATCCAAGCAGCTGAAATTTGTTATTTGAGGAGGACTGTGGTTAGAGAAGAATGGATGGTATAAGTAAGGAAAGTATGTATAACAGGTTCGGAATGTCAAATAAAAGGTGGGGGGATAAACTGTGGAGTGGTTGAAAGAGCGCAACACTCATTGGTGGTTTGGTCATGTAGAAAGGATGGGAGAAAGTGGGATGAACAAGAAAGTATGTACGAGTGTAGTAGATGTATTGGGTTATAGATACAAACCCCATTGAAAAGGGAGGACAGAGTGTTAGAGTATGTGACAGAAAGGGACAAGAAAAGAATGAGAGGGTTAGAGCATGCAAGGAGAGGAAAAAATTTAAAACTCTTCTGTCGCAGCCATCCCCTTGAAAGAATTCCTCTTAAGACTAGGCGTCAGAGATACTGTAGATGTTTAAATAGGGTTTTTAGGCAAGACGGGTTAGGTTTAGCTTTGTAGGCTAGTTATTTAAAATTTTATGAATGGAGAGCACCGTTCTAGCCAGCTACAAACAGGCCCGGGAAAAACTGGCTGTGGTGGCCGGTCGGCGCCACATCCCAATAGACCGTAAATGTAACCAAAACTAGCTAAAACTCACTAAGCCAAACTAACTTTACTTACCTAACTTAAAACAGTTATTATCCTGTAGAATTGGGGTCTCTTTTTCAGCCTCAATACTCATGTTTTCGCTTTATTTCTGCTCAGTATCTATGATGATATATCTGCTTCGGATATAAAAAATAAAACATATTTTCATATACACACAAACCTCGATTTCCCGGACCTCAATTTCCCGGATATCGGTTTTGGGCCGGACAAAACCCGAGGTCCGGGGATATGTCAGTCTCGGACAATTTTTTTTTTTTTTTTTTTTTTTTTTTTTTTTTTTTTTTTTTTTTTTTTTTTTTACGTTGAAATCCCTGGTCTGTTCGAAAATTTGACCAAGTTGTCCGGCGGTCCGAGCGTCTCCTGTCAAACCCTGGTCAGTGTCCGCGCCTCCCGCCAGGTGGCAGCATGCTCACCCGGTCGTATTGTTTACATTTGGGCACAAAAACATTCACGGTTCACCTGCACAGCCCCCGCCCAGTCACCTGACTCCCACTGCCCCTGGTGCAAGAACATTTCTGGGGACTATTGAACACTTTTGCTGCCTCCCGCCAGGTGGCAGCATGCTCAGCGGTCGTATTGTTTACATTTGGGCACACGACACTCACAGTTCACCTGCACGGCCTCCGTTAGTCCCTGACCCCCACTGCCCCTGGTGCAGGAACGTCTCTTGAGACTATTGAACACTTTCTGCTGCCTCCCGCCAGGTGGCTGCATGCTCAGTGGACGTAAAAGTCCGCGGCGGGGTAGTTGATATTGTCGGTTGCCGGACAGTAAATACTAGTTACTTGCGATTCCCCGACTTTGCGGTTTCCGGACCAGTGCTCCCCCCTATTAGTCCGGGGAAAATCGAGGTTTGTGTGTAATTGTAATAGGCTAGGCTAGGTTAAGTTTAGGTTAGGTTTAACTTAAGTTATTTTTAAGTTAGATTAGGTTTAGGTTATTTTTGGGTTAGGTTTAGGTTACTTTAGGTCTAATTTTATGTTTTTTAGATTATTTGACCTGGGTTTTTACTGATCTGAGGTCTTCAAGGGGTACGGAGCAGGTTTAGCGGCTCCAGGGATGGTGCCTTATGGGAGTGGGGGTGTGGTTGAGGGGGGGGAGGTGGGGTGGGGACGTGGGCTAGGGGGGTGGGGGACGCGGTGGCTGAGGGGAAATGGGGATGTGGTGGTGAGAATGGTGGGGATTGGTGGCTGAGAATGGTGGGGATGTGGGGGCGAGAAGGTGGGATGTGGTGGGAAAAATGGGTGGATGTGTGGCTGAGAATGGTGGGGATGTGGGGGTGGAGGTTTTTTGGTGGGGGGAAATGGTGTGGATGTGGGGCTGAGAAGGTTTTTGGATGGGTGGCTGAGAATGGTGTGGATGGGGTGGCCGAGAATGGTGTGGATGTGGTGCTGAGAAGGTGGGATGTGGGGCTGAGAATGGTGTGGATGTGGTGGTGAGAATGGTGTGGATGTGGTGGCTGGAAGGGTTGTGGATGTGTGGCTGAGAGGGTTTGGATGTGGTGGTGGGGAAATGGGTGGATGTGGTGGCTGAGAATGGTGTGGATGTGGTGCCGAGGAATGGTGTGGATGTGGTGCTGAGAAGGTTGGATGTGGTGCGAGAATGTGTGGATTGGTGGCTGAGATGGTGTGGATGTGTGGCTGGAATGGTGTGGATTTTGGTGGCTGAGAATGGTGTGGATGTGGTGGCTGAGAAGGTGTGGATGTGGTGGCTGAGAATGGTGTGGATGTGGTGGCGAGAATGGGTGGATGTGGTGGTGAGAATGGTTGGATGTGGGGGGCTGAGAATGGTGTGGATGGGGGGCCCGAGGAATGGTGTGGATGTGGTGGCTGAGAATGGTGTGGATGTGGTGGCTGAGAATGGTGTGGATGTGGTGGCTGAGAATGGTGTGGATGTGGTGGCTGAGAATGGTGTGGATGTGGGGGCCCGAGAATGGTGTGGATGTGGGGCTGAGAATGGTGGGAATGTGGTGGTGAGAATGGTGGGGATGTGGTGGCTGAGAATGGTGTGGATGTGGTGGCTGAGAATGGTGTGGATGTGGTGGCTGAGAATGGTGTGGATGTGGTGGTTTGAGAATGGTGTGGATGTGGGGGCCCGAGGAATGGTGTGGATGTGGTGGCTGAGAATGGTGTGGATGTGGTGGCTGAGAATGGTGTGGATGTGGGGGCTGAGAATGGGTGGATGTGGGTGGCTGAGAATGGTGTGGATGTGGTGGCTGAGAATGGTGGGGAGTGGTGGCTGAGAAGGTGTGGATGTGGTGGCTGGGAATGGTGTGGATGTGGTGGCGAAAATGGTGTGGATGTGGTGGCCGAGAATGGTGTGGATGTGGTGGCTGAGAATGGTGTGGATGTGGTGGCTGAGAATGGTGTGGATGTGGTGGCTGAGAATGGTGTGGATGTGGTGGCTGAGAATGGTGTGGATGTGGTGGCTGAGAATGGGTGGATTGGTGGCGAGAATGGTGGAGTGGTGGCTGAGAATGGTGTGGATGTGGTGGCTGAGAATGGTGTGGAGTGGGGCCTGAGAATGGTGTGGATGTGGTGGCTGAGAATGGTGTGGATGTGGTTGGCTGAGAATGGTGGGATGTGGTGGCTGAGAATGGTTGGATTGGTGGCCCGAGAATGGTGTGGATGTGGTGGCCGAGAATGGTGTGGATGTGGTGGCGAGAATGGTGTGGATGTGGTGGCTGAGAATGGTGTGGATGTGGTGGCTGAGAATGGTGTGGATGTGGGGGCTGAGAATGGAGTGGATGTGGTGGCTGAGAATGGTGTGGATGTGGTGGCTGAGAATGGTGTGGATGGGGTTGGCTGAGAATGGTGTGGATGTGGTGGCTGAGAATGGTGTGGATGTGGTGGCCGAGAATGGTGTGGATGTGGTGGCTGAGAATGGGGGTGGATGGGGTGGTGAGAATGGTGGGGATGTGGTGGCTGAGAATGTGTGGATGTGGTGGCTGAGAATGGTGTGGATGTGGTGGTGAGAATGGTGTGGGATGTGTGGCGAGAATGGTGTGGGCTCGGTGGCTGAGAATGGTGTGGGTGGTGCTGAGAATGGTGTGGCTCGGGCGAAAGTGGTGTAGAGACGGTGGTGAGGTTGGTTTTGGTATGGTGTAAGGTGGAGTGCCTTGTAGTGGTGAGTGTTGTGGAGTGGATGTGAAATTTCTTTCATAATTTCACGTTTGGGGGGTTTACAGTGGAGAGCCTAAAGGGAAAGGGACATTTGATTTCTTCACTCTATAGCTCTAAATTTCTGGTGTCTTACCTAGTAAGGCATCGGATGATGGTGGCTGGAAGGGATGGAGCAAAGAGGGTCTGGTGTAAGGGACTCAGGAAGACCACCCTGACTGGTTGGAGTGCCGGATTTTTCGGGCACTCTCTGGACTGCAAAGGAGAAAGAGAGGTTCAGGGGTAAAGGAGGAGAGGGTAGATGCTAAATCCCTGCCCAAAGGTAAAATTTTGGTTAATGGGGATAGTCAGGTTAGGTTCCTAGATGGGGCTTTTTGTGCTAGAGATAGGAGACGTTAGGACGGAGTTGCGTTTCCGCAGCAGGAATGGGTGACGTTAGTGATAGGATAGAGGCGTGCATAGCAGGCAAAGAGACCTTGCTCCCCAGTTAGTGGTTCTTTCTTTTGCTTCTTTCGATCTCTATATTTTTTATTATGATTAGACCAATAAAGTTCTATTGGATGTGGTTTTGGGCCATTTCCAATGGTGATGGCGGTGTGGTTGTGTGGAGGAGCCAGTTGTTGATAGAATTTCATTCCATTTATAATGACTATAGTCGGCCTAGCTTGTCCGGTCCCGCGGGTGGAGCGGTCCAAGTCCGCGGTGTCGCCACATCACCCCACTACCCCGCCAGGTCACAACCCTCCTCACCTCATTCTCTCGGATGACCAGCGGGTGGGGCTGTTTTAAAGGTCACTCGGCCAGCAGCGTCCCCATGAGCGAGCATGTACCAAGTGTAAGGAAGGTATACAGATCGTTGTTTTACCATAAATCGCAAGCATTCACAAAGCCATGCAGCCGTATTAAAAAAACCATATGATTAAAAAATTGTTAATGTAATAGCAAACAGTATGAGAGGGGAGTCCTCATCAGCCTGTCAACGGTAAAACGTGACACCACTGGGGAATCCCCCCACTCCCCCCGAGGGACCAAATAGGATGGGCAGACTATAGTTACAATAATAAACACTTACATGTAAACAATTCTCAATGCTTAGCAAGGCAGTCAGCTGTCATCTTTTTTTCCACTTTCTTTATTGTCATTTTTTCTTTTCTTTTAACTTGCTCCTAGTTCTTCTTTCCCCCCAACTGTCTATCCCCCCCTAATGTAAATGTTATGTAGGCAAAGAGACCTTTGCCCATCTTTGCCTAAGTGCCGGAGGGAACAAAAGTTGCTCGTGTAGGGAGGGAGTAAACTGCTGAGGTAGTTAAAGGAGGCCTTAGGTAGGGTCAGGTGTGGGATCCCTGTGGTATGTGGGGTCCTCCGAGGCAGCCTGTTGGAGATGTGTGGTACTCGAGGGCAATTGCATTGAATTGCCGGCTGGCAAAGCATTGCAAAGCTAATGGATGGGCCTTTGTGGACAACTGGGACTGATTTTACGATTCAGCTTCGATTCAGCTCTATCACAGGGACAGGGTTCACCTTTCACAGAGAGGTGTTCAGATTTTATCTAAATGTCTTGAATGAAGAAGCCCTGCAGGCTTTTTTCCAGTAGACAGCATAGGAAGGGAAACCTTCCTTCCTACCTTCCTTCCGTAAGTAATTGAAGGAATACAAATTCTATAAAGTCTACAGGAATTAGCCACTAATTTCTGGAAAATTCCTAACCTAACCTAGCCTAACGTAACCTAATGAGGCATTTCTGACGATTTTCAATGTTACCCATTATTAACATATCAAAATGCATAAGAAAAGAAACACTTGTAACCTCATACAACAATTACTGGTTGAAAGTACCATAATACAAAAAAAGTGGTAAAATATGTGGTCATCTTGGGGATCCTGGCACCAATGAAAATTACTACCATTAGTCCTATGTTTGGCTTCGCGATTTTGGCTATAGCCGCTATATCGGCACCAATAAGGCGTGCTACTCAAGGGTTGAGTGTTTTCAATTACAGCATGGGAAATTGGGATTCAAAGTATGCAGGATGAAAAGATCTACACGATGATGCAAATAAAATTTTATTTGTTAGTTTTTAGTGCCCAATACCAAAATTATATCAAAGCGACCCTAAAGAAGACTGCCAACGTAAGGCCTGGGAGATGGTGACACCCTTAATGTTTCAGCTCAAACACCTTCAATCTCTTCTCGAATGATATTGGTGAGTATTGTGGGAGAGGCGGAGAGGGAGGGATGGGTGAGTGGGGAAGAGGGTGGTGCTTGCTTCTGTGTTTGTTTACATTGGTTGGGGTGTCTCCAAGAGAAATCTCCCGAAACCAGCTGATCTTCTGAATGCTGTACTGATAAAATACTTAAACAAGCGCATCTTCGTTGTGATGCTTGACTGTGGGTGTATGTGTGTGCGTCTACCTCGCGGTAGTTACGTATTTGAATGATGAAGAAAATATTGAGAATTGCCTTTGTTTGATGAAACGTAAACGCGTGTGGTACACATATAATACATTTCTGTTTTAGGCATATAATTGCGTAACACCACTAAGCTACTAGGCTAATTGAAATGTCTCGTCGGTACTTGACTGCCAGTGACATTCAGGCACACTGTTTGATGTCAACTCAAGTGAGGAGGAATCAGATCTTGGATTGGAGATTGGGCTTGATTTCAGCTCAAGAATTCTCCTTTCCCCTAAAATATTAGGGCTAGAAACTATTGCTTGGTTGCATTCTTGTCTTTACATCGTGGAATATAATCAATTTAACTTTTTACATATTTGCAAGACCAACTAGCCAAAATATATAGGTTGTAAATAATATTCATTGTGGTAGATGGTCAAGTTTACTGGACATATCTCAGGAAATATTTCAGATATGTATATTCTGAAGAATCCCTGAACTGATGATTAAAATCATCATATATTTGCATACTTAGAAAAATTACTTTAGTGAGAAAAGTGTCAAGAATAGACGGCGGGGAACATTCTATACTCACTGTAATTATCAGAAATTTGATAAATATATCAAAAAAAAATTCGCACACAAAAAATGTTTTTGACAGGGTACTAAAAGGTCTAATTTATTTCTTTGTTTCCCGGAGTTGTACACAGTGAAAAAAAACTCAAAGCTGTATCATTAAAACATTGTTGAAAAACATCGGGGAAAAAATTAAAAAATATAATTGTTTTCCGAGAAAATTTAGTTTACGCTACTTTTTCCACGGTGCATATTCATTGATCAGAAAACAAAGGGTTTCTATGGAAGACTGATATAATTCCCCCTTCTTTTGGTATACAACATTTTTGAAAGCTTTCTCAAAATATTTTTATGGTGAAGAGTTGAAGTCAATTTTACTGTTTATGCACTTTTATTCAGTCTAATAATGGCATTTATTTTGTGTGTTTACAGTGTTTATGTGATAATCTTTTAGAACAAACATTTTCAAAGATAATAGTATAACATTTATACTGTTTAAGAGTATTTGGTTTTGGGATAAAATTCACTGGTAAGTAAACTTTTTGCACATAAGAAAAGCACTTTAGAGACTCTCCCCCTGGCTGCCCTGGAAAGAATTTATAAAAAATAATTTTGGAAAAACGAGGGGGTTAAGAAGACAAGGTGCTTTAAGGAACTTAAGAAGTACTGTTTTCCCTATCGGTGCATTGATATGTGGATTAGCCTGGACAGTGAAATTATAGATGCCAGGAGTATTCATTTTTTATACAGATAAGATTGAGACAGAGACGAGTGTAACTCATTTCCCGTATATCACAACTAGGTACAGTAAATCCTCGCTTTTACGGACCTCTATACAACTTTTTTCGGCTTTTTTAACGAACATTTTCTGCCAGTCCGATATATACAGGTTTAACGAATAAAGTTCGGTAAATGCGGGGTTTGGTTCAGTGGTGGGGCCTGCCGAACATGTACACGCAGGTCGGTGGGGTGGCAGTGAAAACAAAGCTGACGGGCACTGGGCGTGCCGATCAGTCTGGCTTTGTCAGCCGAGTGTAAACACCTCCTTTCCAAACCAAACCAAACCAAAACTGTACCACATAGTCTAGGTGAGGTGACTCGAGCCAAATAAAGCTTTAGAACCCTTTTAACCTCACCCACTTTAATTTTAACACTCCTGGCAATGAACCCTTTAAAAACCCTATTAGGTTCATTTTAGCCTCAATTCATTGTTTCTAGGACGGAGGTCTGAGCTTACCCGCACATCTAAATTTTTCTCGCCTTCTGATCTTTTCAGTGATGCATTGTGTATAGTGTACCTATTACCAGGATTTCTCTACCAACTTTATTACGCTACACTTGTCAATATTAAATTCCCTCTGCCACCTGACTACCCACTCGTTTAACTGATCTAAGTCAACCTTTTTACATCAGATTGTGATCATAATAATCTTACCTATTTAGTATCATCAGCAAATTGCTGTATCACTGCTAATCCACTATCTAATTTGGGTTGATGTAAATAAAAAATAGTAATGGTACCAAAACAGAACCCTGTGGAACCCTACTTATTACCAGTCCCCATTCAGATTTAAAAACCATTAATAGAAACCCCCTTTTTTTTCTTTTTTTACATTTAATATTAATTTTACAGCCAAAAGTTCCCGGTGAGGTTCGATAACTATCTTTAGTCTGGAAATTTACTAGTTGTCTATAAGTTGACTAATTATGTCCAGATGGCATCAGCCAGGCATTCACTGCACACTTGAAGATGGATGTGGAGTGTGGCGGCCTGGTGCATGTCAGTCTGTCGCACTACACGGTTCCACACCCTGCTGTATGGGGGCAGGAAGGAGCGGAAGAAGGTCGCTGTCCTGGCGAAGGGAACAATGAGTTGTTGGTCCCTCTTGTGGGCGTCCCTGGTGGAGTATGGGTGAGGTGTCACCCACGGCGGCCGGAGTATAGCGAGGTGGGGGGCGCCCTGCTTGAGGATTTTGTACGGACGCACAGGCCGGGCCCACGTCTCGCCTGTGCTGTAGGGGCTGTAGGGGGGCGAGCTGCATGTCTGTGCTGCCTTCAGGGAGATGAGCCGCTGGGCACGGTTTTGTACCTTGTCTAGAAGACCAAGGTACGAGGGGGGGGCAGGATGACCAAGTCAGGGGGGCGTACTCCATGAGGGAGCGGACTTGGGCCGCATAAAGGGTTTGTGAACCCCCCGAGCGTCAAGGAGGTGGGAGACGCGCCTGACGCAGTTCAACCTGCCTGCGGCCTTAGAGGCTGTCTTCCTGACGTGGCTGGTGAAGGAGAGGGTGCTGTTCACCTCAAGGGCCGAGAATTTTAAACGTCGGCTGCAAGGGCAACCCCTTTCCCGTCCAGAAGAATGGGTGGGATAGGGGTGGCTGGGGGGTGATGTCGCCGGGGGGATCAGCATGACCCGTGTTTGTCCTGGGCGAGATCAACCTGCCACCTTTCGTCCCATGAGGTGATGGTCTCCAACACTTGGTTGAGGAGGGCGACAATAGTGCGGTGGTCAGTACTGTCACAGGGGAATGTGAGGGTGCGGTCATCCGCGTAGGCGGTGTGCCCCCCGGGGTGAGCATCAGGAGGTCTTTAAAAAAAACACATTCCATAATAGGGGTCCAAGAACACTGCCTTGTGGGACACCAGCTCCAACGGGTGTTTTCCGAGTGTGTCCGTTCACCGCCACGCTGAGAGATCTGTTCCGCAGGTAGTCGTGAAGGAGGTGGAAAAGGGCCCGCCAGTCACTCCCATGTGCGGAGTTTGGTGATGAGGACGAGTGCCACACCCTATCAAAAGCTCCGGCGATGTCCAAGGCGATGACGAAAGTGTCGTGTCCTCTGTCCAGGGATTGGTGCCATAAGGTGGACATAAGGAGAAGGATGTCGTTGGCAGACCTGTTAGGGCGGAACCCGAACTGTCTGTTGCTGAGGATGCGGTGTGGTGGTGAAGAAGTAGGAGATCCTGCTGGCAATGATGGTTTCCAGTGTCTGCCGAGGACAGACAGGAGGGAGATTG
Source organism: Chionoecetes opilio (assembly GCA_016584305.1). Lineage (NCBI taxonomy): Eukaryota > Metazoa > Arthropoda > Malacostraca > Decapoda > Majidae > Chionoecetes > Chionoecetes opilio. Next base: position 11,817 of record JACEEZ010009135.1, read on the forward strand.
GTCTGTAGTTTTTTGGCTCCGTCTTCTTTCCCTTTTTGTGAATGGCTGCTACTTTTGCCACCTTCCACGTGGAGGGCCACTTACCAGTGGCTGAGACAACATTTGGAAGATATCGGTGACGGGGGCTGCCAGCTGGGTGGCGCAGTCTTAAGGAGTGGGGGACCCCCCGTCTGGTCCAAGGGCCTTTAGGGTCGACCAGTTGCAGCTTTTCGTTTCACTCTTCTGTGGTTAAGGTGATGGTGTCGAGCGTCGCGTTGGTGAGACGTGCCACGGCAGGAGGAAGGCGGTCAGGATCAGAGACTGTCATCTTTCCTGAGAAGTGGGCCGCTAATCCTCAGCCTTCTCGCAACTCCGAGTGGCTACTGAACCGTCAGCTTTTTTTAGCGGGGGAATGTGGTTATCGGGTGCAAAGCCTTGCTGTTCCTTGAGGGCAGTCCACCAAGACTTGTACCACAGAGCGGTCAGAGAGTTTGAATTTCAGCTCATCTTGCCACCGTTTGCTGAGCCACCCGCTGTACCCTTGCATGTTGACGCAAGCTTCTTTGTGCTTTGCTTGTTATTGTGCGTCGGGTGTCGTCTGAAGCGTCTCCAGGCTCTGCTTTTTAATCGGCTGCCACTCTGCAGTTGTACCCAAACCATGGCGGTCGAGTGGTTTTAAACCGGGGAAGGGATGGGGGGGGACGTACCTTCTTTGAAGGGAGTGAATTGTGCTTGTGAAGCTTCTTACTTGGGTGTCCAGTCACCTGTAAGGATGTTGGTTTCCCGGGAGTGTGACGCCCGCGGCCTGAAGGCCTCCCAGTTAGTCTTCCCCCACAGCCAGTTGTCCGCTTCTTGGGGACGTCTCTCAGCCCAGCAACAGAATTGTGCTGAGGACCGCCAAAGGGGATCTGAGGATCCCACAGCGCCGAGAGGGCGACAGGTGATGATCCTTTGGCAGATCACTGATAACAGGATCAAGGGAAGAGCCCGGAGATGGGGGGTGGGAAAGGTGACGTGGTTAGTGAGACCATATACTGTGAGGGTTCTTCAAATGTCTTTGCAGCCAGGTGTTGATTAAGGTCGCCGACGATGACGGTGTGGTTGCAAGAGTACTGCTGCAGTAAACCCGTCAAGGTGGGTGTGCAGAAAATCTATAGGCTCTCTTCCTTGCCACTGAGGATGGTAGCAAACACAAAGGAGGGTAGAGCCATGGTGTTGAGTCCAAATCTTGAAGAACATCATCTCAAGGTGGTTAGGGAGAGTGACGTCCAGTGGTTGTACCGACAGGTTCTTTTGAAAGCAGACAGCGACACCACCGAAGGGCCCCGCGTGTCCTGTCCCGTCGTGCCATCTCGGTACCCTTGGACAGTCCATTTAAATTTCTGGGGATGGTGCCATTCAGGAATGTCTCCACTGTAGCCAATACGTCAAAGGTTGTGTGAGGGGAAACAGTGGGAGTGAATGAGGTCTCCGATGCTAGTCTGAAGACCCTGAGTTACGGAGATGATGGAGAGGTGGTCACGATTAGTGGGTTGCATGTTCCACACGTAGGGATAGTTGTTGAGAGGCTGCGTTGGCCAGGGTAGGTCAGGGGGGGGCTGCTGTGTGGAGACTGGCGGAAACCCCACTCTGTTGTCTAGTTGCTGTGCAGGGGCGTGGTTGAGCTTGGGATGGGGAGAGGTGGGGTAAGGAGACGACTGAGAGACTGTACAAGAATGGCGTTATTTGTGCTTGCTCAACGTAATCTTGTGGAAAAATTGCTTCTGTCCTCTTCGTTCAGTCGGGTGTGACACTCCTGAATAGAGTGACCTTGACGGAAGCAAAAATCACACTTCCTTTACTTAGGCAGTGGACCCCTGTGTGGCCCTTGCGTCTGCAGTGGTGGCAGTACTGTACGGGTTGAGTAGGCCGGAGCGTGCCAGACTAGCAGTGCCAAAAGAGGGCTTGGAAGATTGTTTCCTTGTCTGCTGCACTTGGTTTAAATTGTCCAGAGTGTTGCTGGCGCGATTCCCGGGGGGAAGGTAGCCTAGTATTCCTGGGTCCCAGTGGCTGGGGTGCGTTAGTTGTCAGAGTCGGGGTCAAAATGATTGTGGCTCGACAGGCTGGGACGTTGCTGGTCTGGGCCAGGCACTACAAGGGCCAGGCGGATTGGGGCCAAGCTGGTCTGGGCCAGGCACTACAAACACAGTCTGGTGTGGGCCAGTCGCTTCAAAAAACCAGCGGGCGGGGCCAGGCTGGTCCAAGCCGGTCACGTCAAGACTAGTCAAGTTGGGGCTAGACTGGTCTGGGCCGGGCGGGTTGGGACCGGGGGGAGGGCAGAAGTGGTGTAGTGAAGCGGTTGAGGCTTGGAGGATATCCCAGGCTTGTGTTTCTTGACTGGAGGTGACGTGGTGGTGCCACCTTTGTCAATTCTGTGGGTCGGGCAAAAGGGAAACGATCGACCTGACGTTTTTGCTCCTCCAAGCTAGAGTGAGAGGCAGCGATGTTATCAATGAAGTCTAGGACACCTACAACAGCGTCCCTTGCCTCACCGATATTTCGGAGATATTTTTGTAGAAGCGGATGATTTTTTTCTTTTGCTGAGCTCCACTCTAAGCTTTTGAATGATAGCACAAGCTCAGAGGGTTGTAACTCGAGCAAGTCCTCCTCTTCCTCAGCTGCTGGGGGAGGATTAAAGGACACTGCGTTTAGATGGAGTCGAGGTAAGGGCGGCCTCTCCACGTAAAGCCCCTGGGGCTGTGATGCCCTGGGCAAGTCGCAGATCACCGACTTGGCTACAATTATATTCGGTCTGGGCGCCGAGGCAGCTAGTGTGGACCGAGTTAGGGGAATGAGGAGCGGGAGCAGGCACTCGCAATCTTGTTTACAGTTGTTTTCCCACATACAGAACAGTAACTTTGAGGAGTGTATCCAGAGAGTCCTGAAGGTCGGGCAATAAGTCTATGGATGTCTGCTTCCACTGACATGGTAGCGATAGGCTGAGGTAAACTTAGTGTCAGTGTGTGGGAAGGAAGGAGGTGTTTCTCCAGGCCGCTAGCCGGTGAGCGCGTGGTATACGTAGGCGAGCAGGAAGTGATCCGCCGTCGTTGCTACCGTTGCTTTGCTGCCTTATCACTTAGCCAAGATCTAATCCAATAAAGAACTTCTTATCTATTCCATGTGCTTTAGCCTTATTTAAGAGTCTCTCATGCGTACCTTGTCGAATGTCTTACTAAAGTCCAGGTATACAACATCATAATCCTCATCATTATCTGCTGCCTCATAAACTTTCCTATAAAAACTTAATAAATTGGTGAACATGATCCTTGGTGAACACATTGTTTTGAATCATTTACCAAACTATGCTTTTCTAATGCTCTCTAATGTTTTTTGCAATAACACTCTAATAATTTACCTACCTCTGAAGTCATGACTAACGGTCGATAATTTGATATTAATCTCTTCTTGAAATGGGGACTACAGTACCTTTTCTCCATATCAACAGCACCTCCCTAAATCAGCAGATTTCCTAAAAATTGTGCACTTATGACTCACTAACAACCTCTTTGCATTCTTTTTAATACCCTGGATAAACTACATCTGGTCATGGTGACTTAAACTTCTTCATTCTAGCTATACCCTCTTTCACCATATCTTAGTTATCACAATATTTTTTAGTTTCTCATCTTTCTCACCACTAAACATATGTTTCACTATCAGGTACCATCTGCGTGTCCTCCTGATTAAAAACACTTCAGAAATAATAGTTTAAAATGTTACATATCCTCACCAGAACTTACAATCTCCCCTCGACTTATTTTAACAGACCCAACAATTCCCTAGTCTTGTTTTCTAGACCAGAAAAAATCCCATAGGGTCTTTGCCTGGCCAGCAACCTTAATCTCAGTTTTTTGTTGTTCAAGTTAACTTCTTGACTGTCCTAGCCATCACATTATACTGATCTCTGCCCACCTGTCCTGCGACCTATATTATTCTGGTAGATTTTGATGTTTGGAATAATATGAAGTTTGTTTTGGTAAATTTCCAGAACAGTTCCCACCGGCCCATGCCACATACTGTTCCACCCGCCATGACACGGTGACACCAGAGTTTTTCCATGATTTTTTACTGTAACCACTGGATATTAACCAAACCTAAATGATTAAACTAACCTAACTTAACCTAAGAATACTTAACCCTCTCACGCACGAAAAGTTTAATAAGTTTCTCCGTCCACTGAGACATCCATCTGGGGCTCCCTAAGGGGCCCGGCAGAATGGCCTGACTGTGCGGCGAATTTTGTTGTTGTTTTTATTTGACTTATTTCACGCACGAGTATTCTTTTTTCCTGGCATTATTATATATCGTTGATTTTGCAAGAGATTATTCTGCCTTATGAAAGAAAAAAATAACAAGAAATGCAAATAAAATAGCGGGGTGTACCGACTCCGAAAAAAACATTGAGTAAAGAGAAATGAGAAATACTTATGTTTACCACTTCGTAGCTCGAAACTTCCTGAGTCGACTTTTTATGGTTAATATGCCAATAAAAGCGGATTTTTATGAGGATTCCAGCGCTAGCATTAGAAATTTCATATGGCAATAGTTCTTGAGAAATGAAGGAAAACTGAAACACATTTTCCGCGACAGTCCCGCGCTCACAGGCTGCCTGCTGCGAGGAATCTGAGACACAGGCCCTTATCATTTCAAATCCACCCTCACGAGAGTTGACAATTAGTTTATTCTATAGGTCTAGTTTGGATCTTGACGCATTAAATTTGACGCGATTCTGATAATACTTTATTTTTGGCGAATTTTTATAAGTTTTTTGACGCTAATCGCGTCAAAAGCTCAGATGTAGACGATTCCGTTTTGACACGAATCGCGTCACTGTGCGTGAGAGGGTTAAATATACTATACTTAACTATACTTAATACTCTTCCTGGTATTATTTCGGTAGTGGGCTTTTAAAAGTACTAGGATAGTACGATGATGTAGGTACTACCTACATCATCATGTAGATTTATTCATTCTGAGTATTTTGAACCCCATTTCTAATGGCGATACATTTCTTACCCAAAATCTAATGTCATTTCAGCCAGCAACGGTAAAGTTAGGTTAAATCAGATAGTTAGGTAAGGTTAGACGTGGGTTTGGTTTACTAACAGATGATATCAAGAAAAAAGAAAAGAAAAATAACAATACTACAGCAGTGCAAAGCAGAGCAGGATTTGCGAGGCGGGGCGGGCCGGGCACCCCCCAACACCTGTAAATAAACATTGATTTTTGACAAAAACAAGTGCCAGATTCATTGAAAACACATCAAAACTGTTCAGGAAACCTAAGCTTTGGCCTCGAAATCAGTGGTTGCCCAATAACGAAAAGTTATCCTCTTCCTAAAGGCCCCCATCCATTCTGCGATTGGCCTTGAGACCTGATTGGACAGACCTGATCCGTTGGAAATCCTACTGCCCACGCACGATCCGACTGCACCTCAAGACCAGCTCAGTTGGTGATGAGAAATGGTGGAGGGCAGTTCCCATGGCTCTCTGCAACGAGGAATTACTTTTGATCCGATCCAATCCGATCCGATGGTGTTTGGGGTATAATGCCTTATCAATGGCACCCCTGTGTTGGTTTTCTGCAACTTGATTCCTTTTGTTGCTTGTGGTGTTACTGGGGTGTAAGTCCTTTGTGTGTGGTGTTACTGTGGGTGTTAAGTCCTTTTGTTGCTTGTGGTGTTGTGGTTTAAGTCTTTGTGCTTGTGGTGTTACTGGGGTGTTCAGTTCTTTTAACCTATTTCTCTCTTCCTCCAGAAGGTGAACAAGACATCTCTGGTTAATTCTATTTCTGTGGGTTTTCAAAGTTGAATAATATGTTTCCTATTATTTCATTTATATTTTCATTATACGGCTGCTGTAATTTCTGTAATTTATTTATTTCTATATTGTAGCCCGGGCATTGTAGTAAAAAGTGTTCTAGGTCTTCATTCTGTGCCCCACACACTGGGCACTTTGTGTCACATCTGTGTGTTCCTTCTGTCCTGCAGTTCAAGGCTGTTAGTTCTGAGTTTAAAGAGCAATGTTGACTCTGGCCTATTATCAACATTTTTTCCATTCCTCCGATTTGTTTCATATATTCTCTATATATAACCAAGCTTGATTTTTTCTCCATTTCTTCCTTCCACTGCTTGTATCCCATTCTCTATCTTCTTATTCAATTTATCTCTTTTCATTCTTCCCAATTCCTCAAGACTACTTCCAATTTCCATCATATATGACTTGCAATTTTTCATCCATTTATCTTTTTGATCATCTTTTGTCTCCTCCATTACTCTTCTTATCAATTCATTTCTTTCTTCCTTCATTACTCCATTGACCTATCCCAACCTTGCCTTCATGATTCTTGTCTTGACCAGAGATGCTCCTATTTCCCCTCTCATGCCTGCCAGTGTTGCATAGCCTCTTGCTCCCACAATTGTCCTGTGCACTGTGTTTTCTATTCTTTGTAATTTTTCCATCTCCTCTTTGTTGTAATGTATTACTCCTGCTCCATGTAATATAGATGGTAATGCTACTGACTTCCAATAGGTTTTTCCAACCAGTAGTCTATTGCAACTCTTCAATATTATGCTATACGTCATGTTTGCTAATTTTCTTGCCTTGTTAATGCAGTTTTTCTTTTGGTTCTTGAAACAGTTCTTGCTGTTGTTTATTTCTACTCCCAGGTACTTTATTTGGTCCACTACCTGCACGCCTTCTATTTCTGTTATTTATTATTTAACGTTAAACAGTATGAAGTTACTTTTCTCCTTATTTAGTTGCAGGCCACATTCTTCACTAATTTGCCTCAGTGCTGTCAGGTTTCTTCTGGCTTCTTCCAACGACTCTGATAGTTGAAGTCCATCATCAGCAAAAAATAGGGTATTTAGTTTTATTCTTTCATCTTTGTATCCTAATCCATTTTCTTCCAGCTTGTCTATGATCATGTAGGTTAGCATTTTGAAAAGTGTGGTGACAATGTACAGCCTTGTCTAATGCCACTGCTTATTTCTATCTCTATTTCTTTATCCTTCCTTATCTTGATTTTTGTTTGATCTTTTTCATATATATTTTTTACACATTCTATTATCCTGCTGTCAATTTTATATTTCATTAATGTAGCAATTAACTTCTCTCTTTCACTGAATCATAGGCCTTTCTGAAGTCAATCACTGCCACAAATAATGTTTTTTTGTGTTTGTATGCATTGTTGATGCAGTGTTGTAGTAAATATAGGTTGTCCTCCAGTCTCCTTCCTTTGTAAATCCTGATTAATTAATGGAAGCTGATACCACAACTGAAGAGCATAAACATCATCTGCGCTCGCACCAGATTTTATAGAGGCAGAATTATTTTCTTCATTTCTTTCCAGAAACACACTTCTTCATATATAATTCTTTTCTTATCTGTTTCAACATTAGCCTCACTGTCTTCGCTCCTTGAGTTTTTCTACCAATACTTCATAAGCTGCATTTTTCTTATTTTTAACAATATACTCTATGATATTATTTTTCCACAATCACTCATTGTTTCTATTTAACTGGATGAATTCTGTCCAAAACTGCTTGTCTACAAAGGAGCAGTTCATCTTGGTTATCCTATCGTTATGCTATCAGTGGCGAAACTGACGGTCGGCCTCACAATCAGCACACATACTGTGCAATCCGGTCTGAAACGGTTGAGTTGGCAGATTAAAAAACCAAACACTGCTTGGTCGCCATTCAACCAACTGTCAGTCGGATGGACAGACCACAATTAGCCCATACACAATCCAATCTGGTAGGAACCGACCAAATCTGTCCGATTGTCTCGAAGGCCAAATCGCACTGTGGATGGGGGCCTTAACTAAGAAATTAATATCTCAGGAATGAGTGATTACCGACAGAAAAGCAATACAACAGTGGCTTTTATGTGTATAAGGCACCTCCTATAACAAATAGGTGTCCTTCAGAGTAGGAGTGATTTTTTCTGGAATAATACCTTTGTTTTTCTTTGGGTTTTTTTGCCACCAGAGTTTTTCCATGATAATTGTCGACTGTAACCACTAGATATTATACAAACCTATTGTTAAATTAACCTAACCTAAGAATATTTAACTTTACTATACTAAACTATACTAAGTCTTAACCCTTTCACGCACGGCGACGCGATCGCATCAAAACGTTCTTATTTCTCTTTACTCAATATTTTTTCCGAGTCGGTAAATTCCGCTATTTATTTGCATTTCTTGTTATTTTTTTCTTTCATAAGGCAGAATAATCTCCTGCAAAACCAATGATATATAATAATGCCACGAAAAAAGAATACACGTTGGTGAAATTGATAACATAAACAAATAATTCGCCGCACAGTCTGGCCATTTCGCGGGGCCCCTTAGGGAGCATAAGACGGATGTTGCAGTGGACGGAAAAACGTATTAAACTTTTCGTGCGTGAAAGGGTTAACCCTTTCACGCACGGTGACGCGATCGCGTCAAAAAGGGCCCGTCTGCAATCTGAGCTTTTGACGCGAATTGCGTCAAAAAACTGTTAAAAATTTGCCATAAATAAAGTATTTATCAGAATTGCGTCAAAATTGTCTGCGTCAAAGATCCAACCTAGACCTATAAAATAAACTAATTGTCAACTCTCTCGTATGAGTGGATGTCAAATGAAAAGGGTTTGTGTGTCAGTTTCCACTCAGCAGGCAGCCTGTGCGCGCGAATTGTCGTCCATTTAAAACGTGTCCCGAGCTGGCCCATATGAAAATTATAATGGTAGCGTTGGAATCCTCATAAAAATCTGCTTGTATTGGCATATAAACCATAAAAAGTTGACTCAGGAAGTTTCGAGCTACGAAGTGGTGAACGTAAGTACAGGAGAACCTCGTTTATCCGGCACCCTCGGGGGGGAGCGCATGCCGGATAACTCATTTTGCCGTTGTTTTGAGAGTTACTCTTATGGAATCGCCCAAAATTCCAATAAATACTGTGGTTTCTGGAGGTTGTTGTTGTTGTTGTTGTTTTAGGGCTGCGAGGATCCCTTGGGGAACACTATGAGCCCTGGTGATGTCTATGATGCTATCACAGGTGCGGTAGTTGACCTGTCTTCCTCAGGAAGGCACAGGTGGAGGCGGATGACGGCGTGTTGCCGAGAGGGGGGAACGCCAGCCGCCGCCAGCAGGGTGGGCAGGTCAAAGGTGGTGACGTTCAGGGCGAGGAGTTGAGACTGTAGCACTACACGGTGTGAGTGGGAAGTGCGGACACTGCAGCAGAAAGTGTTCAATAGTCTCCGGAAAATTCATGCACCAAGGGCAGTGGGGGTCAGGGGACAGACGGAGGCGATGCAGTGAGCCGTGAGTGTCGTGTGCCCCAGGCGGAGGCGGGTGAGAGTGACATCCAGGACGCGGGACTTTTTCCGTACCCACGGCGGGGGAAAAAGAGTCACTGCGGTATTGGGCCCAGGAGGTGATGCGGAGGGCATCGCCGAGTTGTTATTCCAGGTGGAGGCAGACCCGGGAAAACCCGTTTGGCCCGGGAGCGGCAGAGGGAAGGGTGCATTTTACATCTTTAAGGCCATCCGGAGCAGAATAGCCACCTCGTTGCCGGGATACCGCGTGGGAGGGAACCATGGAAGGCGATCCCCCAAAACCCTCTTTGGTAAGGGGAAGGGCCTCTGGATGGTGGGACGAGGGACGTAGAGGATGTGGATGGCGGGAGAGGGAGGAGGGGAGTGAGGAGGGGGAGTCTGTGTAGCCCAAGCCTTCCCCCAACTAAATTTCGGATTTTCTCATTTTTTGAAAAATTAATTTAATTAAGCCTGGGTCGTTTGGGCCCTTTGTTTTGAGGTGCCGTTTTTTTAAAGGCCGGTTAAATAGGTTCCCCGTATTTTTTTTCTCTTTTACCAATATTTTTTCGGAGTCGGTAAAATTCCCCTATTTTTTTGCATTTTTTTCTTTTTTTTTTTCAAAGGCAGAAAATCTTTGCAAAACCAAATATATAATAAGCCAGAAAAAAAAAAAAACACGTTTGGGAAATTGATAAATACAAAAATAATTTGCCTACGTTGGCCATTTCGCGGGGCCCCTTAGGAAGATAAGCGGTGTTCAGTGGACGGAAAAAAAGTATTAAAAATTTTTTTGGGTGAAAGGGTTTTAATACTCTTCCCAAGAATCAATATTCAAGAAAAGAGAATTTGATGGAAAAGCAATACGCAGGCTTGGGTTTTAATTTAAAGTGCAGTTTTTTGTTTTTTTGTGTGCTATTTTTTCTTTTAGAATGCTTTTTTACAGAAAAGGTGCGTTGGTTAGCGAGGTTTCGTTGCGATTTAAGCCCAGGTTAAATTAAGAATAGCGGGGGGGGGGGGGGGGAGCATTTAGCAGGGGAATTGGCGAAGGGGGGATAGTACTAAACTGCAGTTTTTCCCCTTTCATAAACCTATACATCCTTGTCTCCTTCCTACTAAAAACATCTATATCTCCCAAAATAGGATTTGCGACTGAAACCAGGGGTTTTTTAGAATCCATTTAAATTAAGGGAATCACAGGACACATTTCCAGATCTTTTGGATTTTTCTACCCAAAAAAGCCCGTAGTGGGTTTGGGAAAAAAATGCAGGTTTGTAAACGGGGTTTTTGGTAGAGCATTTTCCGGGACCCGCAACCAAAACTAATAAATATTTGGGTCGCAAGAAGACTTCAATCGTATTTTTCAATTCAAAACTTTGAATCGTGCAAGATGCTATAGTCGAAAGACATGGACAAACGCGATTTTTTTTTCCACAATACGGGGGATCTTTTGTATTTTGTACAAAAAGATGCGGAAAAAGTGCCCGTGGACATGCCTTTAAAAGCAAAAACCATCCCCCCAATTGTGTAGGAGAGAATTCTGGTCTATAATCATTTTTTATTATGGTCAAAATGCACTAAGGAGGCCATAGTGTCCCAAAAAGCAAAAGTTTTGAAAGTTGCACGCTCGTGTGTTATTTGGTTCTTCATAGTAAAACAGTATTTCGTTGAAATTTTGGGGAATTGAGAAAAATTTTTGGGGGCCGACAAAGTAAAATTTAGGTGAGTGACCCAATTTCAGGATTTTTCTAAATTTTCCCCTTTTTTTCCCCTCAGGTTTTTCAACATGGCAACAAGAGCCACTAGTTATCTTTGACTGATCGACCAAGGCGCCAATCGATTTGAAATTACGGAGCCGGCTACCACGAAGGAGCAGGTCCTCCTCCGCTACTACCAAACCACGGGAGATGGGGAAGACGGCGAGCGGGAGCAGGACGCGGTGGTGGAGGAGGGTTCTCACATTCTGGTCGCGCGCCGGGATTCCGACAACTACAGTAATTACAGCCGGCACGAGCGTCAAAGCTGGTAAAGGCGTTTACAATGACCTCCCCAAGAAGAACAAGAACAAAGACAGGCCGCAAAAACATGGATGGCTGAGGAGTTTTAACGTAGACCTCCAAGAAATCTTCGACTGCACAGTCCTCTCTCTCCAACGGGCCAGACGTGAAGGACGGGACAAGGAGTTCCTACAGAGTCAGAGAGAAGGGACAGAGGGGAACATGCATGGCTGGAATGACCTCGGACAACGAAGAAGGTGGAGAAGCAGGGTCGAGCGCGGAACTCGACTCACGCGGCTCGGGAACGTGAAGACAGCGGACAGTGCCAGGCTGACTGAAAAGGGCGGCAATTCAGCAAGCCAAAGCAAAGTAGCAGCAGCAGCAGTCCTGTGTCGACGACGTCATTCACCGGCCGTGGATCCGAAGCCAGAGGAAAAAACTCAAACAGTCGCCCAACGATCTCCGTGAGGATCGAACTCATTTCAACTGGGATCGAGAGAAGTTGTCGGTGCGGCAGCAACGTCAACGTTCGACAGGCTAACGCTCAAAGTTCCTTGGGAATGCGGACATTGGGAGTATGGCGCGGTCTCGTAGAGCACGGTCAATCGAGCACGAATTGCGGGGAGAGAGCAGCGCCGAGAAGATGTGGAACTGCGGAAACCAGGAGATGACCTGAGAGGTTGGTCCTGCATTGGGATGGAAAACTCCTCCGTCCCTCTCTGGCGATACGGAGGATCGCATCGCCGTCCTCCTCACAGGGGAAGATGACGCAGAGTTCCTTCTTGGGTCCCGGCAAGCTCGGGATTCGACTGGCAGAAACGTGGCTGCAGTGGTCCTGAAGGAGGAGGACGGAAGAGATGTAAGATGGACGAACTTGTTGATACATAAACTAATCAAGCTATGCAATAATCAAGCGCTTGGTACCGAGAAGAGATTATATATGTAACAGACTAGTGCGCGATGTAATATCAAGCAACACTGAAAAAATCAGCGATCAGTGCATGACTCAAGTCACGAAGTGTGTATTATTCACTCTTTGAGATGGTTTTGTTCCCCTGCCTTGATATCATGTTATCGTGATACAGATTGAAGTGCATCCCACCCAAACTGTTGATGAAGAATGGTAATCATGTTGAGAAATATAAAAGCAATTTTTTTAGGAGTAGGCTTATAATAAATTTTTGAAAAATTAAATAAGTCGTGACTTATTAAGCCATGGAACAATATCCATATAACCATTTCTCTTCCCACTGCCGTCAGTCTGATAATTTTTCTTATTGTCTTGAATCATTGTTAATATACCAAACCCCACCTTAACCTAACCAAACAAATCGATTTAACCAAACTTAACAGTTTTGTTTTGAAAGAACTAGATTCTAGGGTAGTATATGTATCAGCATTATTATTCAATTGCGCCATGGGAAATTGGGTTAAGAGACTTCAGAATGAAGAACTCTAACTATGAAATAGGTTAGAATTTTCAGGCTCGAGGATGACCTTAACCAAATGGTAAATTCCGCAGGGATCAGTTGGCGGCGCCAACCACCCGCGACAATCGCACCACACACATAAAAAATGTTAGTTTGTGTTAACCTAAATAAACGCGAACAAACCTAATCCAAAATCTACACTAAGCTTAACATAAACCTAAAACCAAAGCTTACCATAACCTAAATCTAACCTAACCTTAAAACTAAAAATAACCTAACTCAGCAATTTCGGTAATAATAAACGAGGACTTCGCGGGTCGTTTTCAGAGCCACCGACTATTTTTATGGTCTTCAATAGGTGCATTTTCTAATGGAGATAGGTTTTATTTTGCGCAAACCCAAAGTTAAAAAAACAAAAAAAATCATCACGAATTTTATGTGTACAGTTTCCATTAAAACACTGTATCTCAAATCAGAAAAGGAAACTTAAACTTGGCCGGGAGAAATTAGTCAGGGTCTTATAAGTTTAATGAAACCAACTCTAACCTTTTAGGTTTAATGAAACCAAAACCTAACCTGAAAATCTTAAAAAAACAAGGTCTCCAGTTCAGCTGACACAAATGTGGCTCTACGTAATATACCTACTGTCTTTAAGGACATTGTTATATTTTAATGAGTTGCCGATCCTTACATGCCTACATGGCCGATATTAAATTTCAGCGATCCAAATGTTATATTATTTAGTTTTGGGTTTGCGGGTCCCGAAGATTGCCAGTATAGAAGTTGCTCGTAGCCGAAACGTCCTTGTGACGATACGCGCATATTTATACCACCACTACGGGCATCTTTTGTAGCAAAATAACAAAAGAGGCGGAAAAAGTGTCCGTGTGACACGGCGTTTAGGTTAGGTTAGGGCAGGTAGGTAGGGTTAGGTTTAGGTGACGTGCCACAGCACAAGGGGCTTGCGAGGGGTGCTAGGTTAGGTCGTAGCTTTTTCATCTTTAAGAATAACGGCTCAACTCCTATCTTCTTCTTATAGACAATAAGCTTGGGACTGGTGGAAACCTGGTTTTGGGTGGGGGAGCACACACCAATAAGGGAAATATGGCCCACACAAAAAAAAAATCTTAAACTACGGGAAATCCCTAGTTCATGGATTTTATCGGGGAAATATTCCTTATATGTGTGCTCCCCCACAAAAGGAGCACACTCAAAGGGAAATATGGCTCCCCACAAAAAATCCCTAAACTAGGGAACTTCCCTAGTACATACTTAATCGGGGGAACTATTTCCCCGATAAAGTCATGAAATAGGGAATATCCCTAGTTTAGGGATTTTTTTGTGGGGGGCATATTTCCCTATGTGTGTGCTCCCCCACCCAAATAACCCCGGTTTCCCACCATGTCCCCAAGCTTGTTGACTATAAGAGAGAGATAGAGGATAGAGCCTTTGTTCTTAAGATTTACCCCTAACCTTAACCACAAAGTATATCTAACCTAACCGTATAGGTTTCATTAAACTGATAGACTCTGGAACAAATTTTCACCGGCCAAGTTTTAGTGCTTCTTTTTCTGATGAGATAGTGTTTTTGAATGGAAACGGTACCATAAAAATTCGTGATGATTTTTTTTTTTTAAACTGGGTATTTGCGCAAAAATAAAAAATAACTCCGGTAATAATGGACGACGAGTTTTCGCAGTCGTTGTTCAGAGGACACCGACTTATTTTTCGTGGCCATTACAATAGGTCTGCTTGCTCTAATGGAGATAGTTTTATTTTGCGCAAAAAAAAAACAATAATAATAATGAAAAAAAATGAAACTTTAATGAAACCTAACCTTATAGGTTTAATGAAACCTAAACTAACTGTAAAGGGTTGTAATTGAAACCTAACCTAACCTTATAGGTTTAATGAAAACCAACCTAACCTTAAACCACAAAGTATACATTTTTTTAATCTTTTTTTTTATGGGTTTGCACAAAATCAAACAATCTCCATTAGAACATAGCACCTATTGTAGGCCAAGAAAAAATAGTCGGTGTCTCTGAAACGACGCGAACTCTCGTCCATTATAAAACCTATCTCCATTAGAAAAAAAACCTATGTAGGCCAGGAAAAAAAATAGTCGGTTTTGTCTCTGAAAACGGACCGCGAAAAGGTCCTCGTCCATTTAAACCGTAGGTCCTTGAGTAATCTCTCGCTATGGAAGCGGCGATCATGTGCGTTGGCGATGGCCTGTCAGGAATCTGCTTGCTCTTCGCCGATTAACTCGGCATGGAAAATTCCATACTAGAGGACAAGGACATCTTTCCTTGCTGAAAGAGCTGGTCAAGAATTGAAAGTCTCGTCCTGAAAACAATATCTTCATCGTCGATTAGAGCCGAAGACCATGTCACTGTTCTGTGTCTTGAAACACAAAAGACGAGTTCAAAAGGACGTGATATCTGGTAAATTATCTTATAGATGAAATTAATTCGTTGTGAGTCACTTCATTTCAATTATCATAGAAATATTAATCTTGTGTTTTTCGATATTTTTATACCTTCTGATGACTATTAGTAGTGATATTCATGAAATCCAAATTGAACTCTTGTAAATGTAGCGCTCAGCGCTTCGTGCTAAGCCGCCGTTTAGGACGCGTCTTAGACTTTCCTCGAACCTTTACTTAGGACCCGGGTTAGGGACGAATCTAGGACCGAATCCTCAAAATCTCTATAAAGTATGGGCCCTGTTCACCTTAATGGAGTCTAAGAAACTTCACTCTATGAGCTTCCGTCGCAAAATCATACCTTTCTGAGATATTGATGTTTTAGTCATGAAGAGTGTATAAGGGAAAGATGAAAATAAACCAATCTAACCCCATCTTGGTCTACTAACCAACCTAATCTAACCTAACCTCACCTTGAAACCTCATAAACTAAAGCCAAATCTCACTAAAAAAAGTGTAGACAGCGGCAAGGGGAAGGAACAGAGGCGATGCCAGTCTCACAAAAGAAGAAGAGTAAGGCGTTCGTAAAACACTTGTCATCTCGCCCTCCCTAACACAACATGTCATATCTCCAAAACATAAAAACAAAAGGTAATTATTTGCGACAGAAAAGCTCTAAGAGAGAATGTTTTCTGGAATAGAAATTTCCCGATGGAACACCGAAACGTCCTTAGTGAACGAAACTATTTTTTTTGGTGCGTTTTGATGGATTTTGAGATGAATCTGCTTACGTTTCGTCGCAAATTTTTTTTTTTTTTTTTTTTTTTTTGCAACAAAAATGACAAAAAAAAAATAATTTTAACATAACCGAACATATACCTAACCTAACCTTTAC
This sequence comes from Chionoecetes opilio, assembly GCA_016584305.1. Lineage (NCBI taxonomy): Eukaryota > Metazoa > Arthropoda > Malacostraca > Decapoda > Majidae > Chionoecetes > Chionoecetes opilio. The sequence goes on from JACEEZ010009135.1 coordinate 27,889, forward strand.
CTAACATAACCTATATGAAACCTAACCTAGGTAATCTATACCTAACCTAATTTACAACTAACCTAACCTAACCTAACCTTTACCTAATAAAAAAAGTTTAAAAAAAATTTGCGACAGAAACGGTTAGCAGATTCATTCAAAACACATCAAAACCCACCATGAAAAAATTGTTTCGTCCACCAAAGTGAGTTCGGTGTTCATCTGGAATAATACCCTAGAATCCAATAAGGTATATGGAAACCACACTCCCAATTGTGTAGGGAATTTTGGTCCTATAGTAAAATAAGGGTCCATACAATAACCGGAACGGTCCGGAACGGAGATTATGTCCGGAACGGAGTTTGTATTAAGACAATTTGGCATTTATTGGGACATTGAATGAAGTTATTAAAAGAATAAAATGTTTTATTTGACATTAAACGATACATTCTGGAAAATATAAAAAATTTCGGCTCGAAAAGATAAATCTCCGATCATGCAATGCATTGTCATTGTAATGCACGGTTCATTCGCCAGGTGGGAAATACTTTGGAACTCATCCTTCCGGCTTTGACTGAAATGAACTACCGCACTGTATTGTATGCTTATTGTACTTCACATCTGTAAAGGTTCCAGCGTGCGCTCAGCCTGGTTAACCCACACGGCCGCTATGAAATATGAGGTGCCTCAAAAATTATAAGTCCAGTTAGGTTAGGTTAGGTTAGGTAGGTATAATTTGTGGTTAAGTTAGGTTAGGTATACTTTGGGGTTAAGGTTAGGTATACTTTGTGGTTAGGTTAGGTTAGGTTGGTATACTTTGTGTTTAAGTTAGGGTAGGTTAGGTATACTTGTGGTTAAGGGTAGGTGAGGTAGGTTAGGTATACTTTGTGGTTAAGTGGTAGGTTAGTAGCGTTAGGTATACGTGTGGTCTTAAAGTTTAGGTTAGTTAGATTAGGTTAGGATACTTTGGGGTTAGTTAAGGTATACTTTGTGGGGTTAGGTTAGGTTAGGTATACTTTGTGGTTAAGGTTAGGTTAGGTTCGGTTGGTATACTTTTGGGTTTAAGGTAGGTTAGGCTAGGTTAGGTATACTTGTGGTTAAGGTAGGGTTAGGTGAGATTTTTACATATGTGACTTTGTCTTGATGATTTTTGGTGGGAGCCCATAAATCACTTATATTTGCTTCCCCCATCCAAAACACCCCGTTATTCCCGCCAGTTCACCAGGATGGTGGCTATAGGGGGCAAGAAAAAAAGATTGGGCTGAAGGGACTTCTTCCAAAGTTTACCGCCGGTGTTGTTACGATTGCGACCGAGGACATGTTGGACATGTTTTACAGAGATTGATACTTTTCAGAAACGGCTAGTTTATATACCTTATTGCAATTAACATTTATAGATTGTGCTGACATCAGAGATTGACTAGTGATTAACTAGCACGCTTCATTAGTTCGGAAGGACAAATCAAAAGAGACGTAATCAACGAAGAGTTTAAAATATAAATATACCCTTATAGACCCTTCTAAACCCACCCTCCAGCCTGTTTTGGAACTCCGTTCCGGAAAATAATCTCTGTTCCGGACCGTTCCGGTTATTGTATGGACCGGTAAAATAATACCAAATAGACTAGCTATAGTGTAAAAATTTACCGTGATTACCAAGAAAAACAAAGGTCAGATTCTCTTAAATCACATAATTTATCAGAAAAATATAGTTTCGTCAGAAAAAGGAGGTCACTACTAAAACTAATCTTTACCACTATGACCGCTGGTGATGTCCTGTGAGGTTATCACAGGCGAAGCAGCTGACTGTCTTCAGATCCTATGCAGCCATCAGAATCACGTCGCATGGGCCCGCTGAATAATTTTGTTTACATCGAGTCTTGATCTTGGACTTGAAAGTCAGCCATCTATATTTCAACTATTTCCACTATATTTCTCTTCCTGTCCTTTCAATCACCTCATTCATTTCACATCCATTTCAGTCATAACTACATGCATCTTTTCCATTCTCCCGCCGTTATACTTCTCACGTTATAAGATGTAGTTTGTGCGGTCTAGGAAAGTGTAAAATTATACATTTTGTAGCTCGTCCCACTTTTTGTTTACTGTTTTGAGTGCACTACTGTTGGATGTGAGTTACTTCTCGCCTCTCAGAAAGTAAAAATTTTACTCTTTTGGGTGTGGGTGGAGCCTTCAAGGTCCTCGCGAATCAGAGCGGGCGTGCCACATTCTTAGGCGGGGTTCACACTACACGTTTTTGCTGTCCGTGTCTACATGGGCGTGGCGATCAGTGACGTCACAGTGGCGTCACCCGCCACTCCCGCAGTCACGTAGATAGAATTGGGAGCTCCGAATCAGGATTAATAGACTAGAGTTAGGGCCGTACTTTTAAAATCTTTCGCCAGGGCTGGCGAAAGCGTTCGCCAGGCGCTCAGTGATTCTTATTTTAAACGCCACGGAGCCGCTCCGCCAGGCGCTGCTCCGCCAGGGGCTGGCGAAGGAGAAGTATTGGAATAGCCTGGCGACGTGAGTTCTGGGAGACGTCCCCTCACCGGGCGATCAACATTTTTTGCATCAGTTTTAGACTTTTTACAATTACACTAAGCATTTATGAGATAGAAAACCTATTGGACGGCTAAATATGTGTAAGGCAAAGTTCTTTCATTTGGAAAATAGTCATGTATATTATTTTCAAAACACATCGAGGTTCCAACGCAGCATGACAGCACCAGACACCTCCACCCCCCCCCCTCCCCGAGGGAGGTGGATTTTGGCCTTTTCGTCAATATATAGTGGTTTAGGGACCATATTGCACAATATAATGTATACATTGGATGTTTTTGGGTGATGGGTATTTACACTTATAAGCTATACAGAGGCCTCTCACCCTTCATAAGAATTTCAGTGAGACGTGACTATGATATCATTTGTGCTCCCGCACTAAAATATTTTATTTCTGTTGTATATCAGATAGAATTTGAATGTGTTATTTTGTACAATGTCCAGGTTATGTTTTGGTGATGCCCGAGTCTTTACCTTGAGCATGGCAGAGGCCTCTGACCTCATAAATTACACGTGAGGCGTGCTATAATAGTGTTCTCCGACACAAATTCGTTTTATTTGGGTAAATTTTTCACTAGACCAGAATTTCCTACACTTTGAGATTTTGTTTCTGTGTACCTCGTAATAAAAGGGGGATTCTGAGGAGAAGGGGAAACATCTCCAATGAGTTTCCGTCGCAAATCACTACTTTCGGAGATATAGAAGAGATAGATGAGATGTTGCTTTTTAGTTAGGGAAGGGGTTGCAGTCATGTTTCGTTAACAGTTGTTCGTAACAGTAGAGATTAGTAGACCAAAACAGTGTTCGTATTGTCTATATTCTTTTCTTTTTGAAACATAGTCGTTTCGTACACTCAGCTCAGAGTTGAACCTTTTACTACTAGATTACGAAACGGAATCACGTATGTACGCAAAACTCAAAATCATGTGTAAGAAACAACTAACAAAAAACCTGGTTACGAAACTCCCTGTAACATATAGGAGATATGAAAAAAAAAAAAATTGAACTAACCTAACCCTACTGTTACAGGAGTTTCGTACCCCCAGGTTTTGTTAGTTGTTTCGTACACTGATTTGAGTTTTGCGTACATACGTCGATGTGTTTCGTAACTCTAGTAGTAACGTTCAACTCTGAGATGATTGTACGGGCGACGAAACGGGACTATGGTTTCATTAGACTACAAACAACTGTTTTGGTGTACGAACTCTACTGGTGCACGGAAATGACTTGTGAACGAATTTGACTGGCATCCCTCCATACACTCAACTAACCAACCCATGTTTAACCTAACGAAAGTCAAAACTCCTCATTTAAAACAGTGTCCGCGGCAAGGGAAGAATGAGGTTGAATGCAGGTCACAAGAGGAAGAAGAGGGAGGTGCACATAAACACTTGTCTATCTCCCTCCCGAAAAATGGATGTTTTTAATATATCTCCAAAAGTAATATTTTCGATGGAAGCTCATGAGAGAAAGTTTACTAGAACTACAATAAGGTAAACAACCATGCCTTCCCAATTGTGTAGGGAATTCTGGTCCTAGTTGTTAAAATATTATACCTTTTATTATTTGGTAATCAGATGAAATTGGAAATGAGTTACAACTTTTGTTACAATTAGAAGGGTAAATCTGCAGTTTCAATCAATACCTCACTAAATTGAAACAATACCTTACTGATTTATAACTAGGGGCCTGTGCCCCCCCGGACCCCCCCTTGCTAGTTCACTAACCTCCTAACTAAATTTTCATTTGTATGCGGCATTACTTTTTTGAGGACAAACTTGTCATGAATTAGTTTTAAAATATGTTTGAATTTGTCATACTTATTTTGGGTTGATTATTTTCTTCTGATTTAAAATCATTACAGTATATTTTTAAATGAATGTAAGGTTATTATATGTTTATATATATTTTCCAGATTATGGACGGCACTGCAGATTTTGAAGATATAGGGAAAAAAGTGCTTGATCAAGCCAAAGCAGAATGGATCTTCTAGATTGCCAAGGGACAAAAATGAAAATCTCAAAAACTGTGAAAAGAAAGAGAAAGAAAGACAGCTACGATTTGTTCCTGAGAGCGAGACTGAGTTGGAATTATTAAAAGTGGTGGTAATAATTCATACGAAAAACAGTTCCTAATGTTTTAATATCACAAACTATATATTGTTGTGTCCTTTGTACTTGTTCAAGTGTTTTGTGAATGAGACTTTTTTTTTTATTTTTATTTTTAAAATGATTAATATCACAATTGCCCTTTGGAAAGTATGATGATTTGTGGCCATGTTCGGTTAAAGTGGGTTGAACTATATTTAATGATTTATATCTAATGCTGGAATGTAGATGATAGTGTGTAGCAGGTTAGGTTTTAAGGGTGAACGACGATATTACTAATTCATTCATAAACTACTGGAAATATCTGAGATAGGGTAGATGTTAAGTGGGGATGTTAGATTAAATGATGAATGGTTTCTGATTTACCTAAATAGATTCGAGAAACATTATCTCCAATGAGTTTCCTCGCAAATCACTATTTCAGAGATATTAAAGAAGAATAGGATGTTAGAAGAGATAGATGCTTTTTAGTAGGAAGGAGGGGTGTATAGAGAGCGGGTGCAGCAGTTCGACACAAGTTGTTTAGTACACAGTAGATAGTTAACCCCAAAAAGTTGTTTCATAGTCTATATGGAAACCATAGTCGTTTCGTACACTCAGCTCAGAGTGAACTAGAGTTCGAAACCACATCACGAATGTACGAAAAAAAACTAAAGTCAGGGTGTACCACGAAACAACTAACAAAACCTGGCTACGAAACAAACTTTTGTACCGAAACACCTGGTTAATCTATAGATAGGAAAATATTAATCCTACCTTAGGACTCACACCTAACCCTACCCTTAGACTCACTAACCTAACCCTACATTTAACCTATCAACTAAGGCCAAATCCCCATAAAAGTGATGATCTTTAATTATCATAATGGAAGTATGATCAATTCTGCATGTTAGGTTAAGCGGGGATAAATTATATTCAATATATTACAATTACTGGAAGTATTATGATCACGTTGAATTTTTAGGTTAAGTGTGTGATTATTCCTTTAACATAATATCCCTTACTGGAAGTATATGATTAATTGTGCACGGTTAGGATAAAGTAGTGATGCGAGTTTTTTTTTTAAATTTTATAAATATCAGGAACTATTTTGGTAAATTTCGGAAGGTGCAGCCACCATTCACTGATTTCGAGGGTTTGAAAAACTTGTTTCCTGAATAGTTTTGATGTGTTTTTGAATGAATTGGGGGCCACTCGTTTTTTTGTCGGAAAAATGTTTGTTTACAGGTGTAGGGGGTGCCCGCCCCGCCCCGGCAAAACCTTAATTGGCTCGCTTTCGCACTGCCATAGTATGATATTTTCTTTTTTCTTGATATTTTCTGTTACTAAACCAAACCCCACCTCTAACCTAATCCTAATTTAACTTAACTTAACAGTTATGGCTGACAATAAAACGGAGATTTTCGGTAGTACATTGTAACACCATTTATTCATGGCACCATGGGAAATGGGGGTTCCAAAATATTATAATGAATAATTCTACACGAGATGTTTGTTTGTTTAGAGGATAATCATCAGAGCCGTATGTTATCTACCGCTGGCAGCAATTAGTGTGTTGGATGAAGCCACCACCGGGAGGGGGGTCACAAAAAACCCCCCTGCTAACACCCGGTACCCATTCACTGTGGTGGGACAGGGGATGCGGTTTAAGAAAGACCCACCCATCTATCCTTTGCTCCGCCCGGGATCTAAACGGGACTTCTCGGTTGTGAGCCTGACGCCCGCCATGCCTCTCGTGCTAACCCACTATATACTACGGATACAGTATTTGTAAAGTAGGTTAAGAATCCTAGGACTTTTGGAAAGCCCACTACCGAACTAATACCCTATCTTTGCACGAGTTTAGGAGCGTGGTAAATAAGCTTAAATGTAATATCACAACTGCCTTAGGGAGCATATGACATATTATTGCCTCGTTAGGTCGTGATGAACGACTTTAATTATTTAATAAAAGTACTTGTCTGGAAAAGGAGTAGCTTACAAGACACTCACCACGGCATATTAAATTGGTAGTTTTGTCATTTATGCCTTCAATATACTCCTTGATGAGGTCAATTTGAGCTCCCGTATTCCACAGTGGATATAGGAGTTGCCTTAAGAGAGGCCAGCTTACATCGTCACTCGTCAGCGGGTTTATGTCGACTGTAGATGTAAACAAAACTTGAATTTCCCGCGATTCAAGCGCCATTTCTCAGAGTCTGAGCATTGTGTGCGAATAGATGAAGAAGGAGGTTACGCTGGCGAACACTCACGTCCGCAAACCCTGGCGTTCGCCAGGGTTGGCGTAAGCCAGTGTTTAAAAGTAAGGATTTCGTTAGAGGCGGCGTTTCGCCTGGCGAGCACGGCAGGCGATGCCAGCCCGGGCGGAAGGTTTAATAGTACGGCCCTTTAAACCGCGCGCAGCTTAGTGACGCAAATGCAGTTACCTCGAGGAAAACGACGATTTTTTATCGTGGCTATTCTAAAAATATGCCCCGACGTTTCATCGCTCGCTGGCCAAAGGGCTGTTCGGAACCTCTGGAGTACCTATATTAATAAAAGTAGCGACAACTCGATTGTGGGCGCCATCTTGGCGCAAGGCCTCTTCGTTTCACCCAAGACCCGGGAGTTCTTCAAGGCATTACCCCGCAGTATATCATTTTGTTATACATGTATAAAGGATAGACTGTTATCTTCGGGAAATGCTTGTTCTATAAGATTATCACATAAAACATAGTAAAACACATTAAATAAAGGTCATTATGAGGACTCTGAAAGAAATATGAACTTAAAATTTCACTTAAACGGTTTAATTTTCTAAGTTTTGTTTTGCTTTTTCTCCCTTTATTTTAAGGAGAGAAAGCTCTCCCTGAAGCTTTCTCTTAACAGCCTTTGCTATTGCTGCTTCTGCTTTGGGCCGTCTCTGTCCTCCTTTTTGTTTGCGAAAGCGAGCAGCTTTTCCTTGAGTATTTGTAGCTTGAGTTTCCTCCTCTTCCTCAGGTGCTTGGCCTGACCTTCGTCAACCAGAAGGAAGGAGCAGGAGGAAGGTTCAGCAGCTCGGCATGGTGGTTAAATATGTGCTGACTCCAGCAGTGGGGCAGCACCTGCTTCCAGCTGCTGTAGTGATTGAAGTGCATCCTCCACCAAACTGTTGATGAAGAAAAGTATCATGTTGAGAATAAAAGCAATTTAGAGTAGGCTCACTAAAAATAAAGTTTTGAAAAATTGAATAAGTAGTGACTTATTAAGCCATGGAACAATATCCATATAACTCAATTTCTCTTCTCACTGCCGTAGGTTTGATAATTTTCTTATTTGTTTTTGATATCATCTGTTAATATGCCAAACCCCACCTCTAACAGTCATTCAGTCGTTGTCGTTTGGAGAGGCAAGACGTGTGAGAAGGCAGCTCCGTGTGTGTTCAGACAGGTCCATTAAGTGGGCAGGTGCAGAGATTAGCGTCGACATGGCTAGTGGAGGCGATGGTGTTGTTAGTGTTGTGGAGGAGGGTGTTGTGGAGGTGTGGAGTGGGAGGAGAAGTGGAGGAGAGGGTGAAGTGAAGGAGGCCGAGGCGGAAGCGGATGTGGTAGATGGAGGGAGAAGTGTCGAGGGGGAGTGTAGTGAAGTGTGTGCTGTGGCGCTTGAGTCTGTTCTGGAGGCGATCGATGACCTGAAAAGGTACTTCGTAGGTGAAGTGAACGATTTGAAAAGCGTGGTGAGGAAGCAGGAGATAGAGATACGACCTCTTAAGTGTGGAGGTGGAGTGAGTGGAGGGACACATGTGAGGGATGTACCTGGAGGGGTACCAGAAGGAGACGTGCCTCGTGCTACTACTAAAGTAGTGGTCTCTAGTAAATCACCAAGGAATGGTGAATGGCAGGTGGTTGAGCATGGTGGTACACGCCCAAAGGAGAAAAAGGTAAACAATGACCATGTTGTGTGCACGAACGCATTTCAGGTACTCTCGGGGCTGTAAGAGGAAGATACGGAGGTAAGGACGGTAGACGATACATCATCACCCGAAGGTAAAAATTTTGGGTTTGTTGGTGACAGTCAGGTTAGGCATCTCGACAGCAGGTTCTGTGACAGGGAAGGGAGCGCATGAAGTCGGGAGTTACCCAGGAAGGGGATAGGTTATGTTAGTGATAAAGATAGTTGAGTGCATGGCGGATAAAGGGGGAAAAAAAACCCATCGTCTCCCTGAGTGCTGGGGAAAACGATTTTGAGTATGTGAAAAGGGTGAGGAATTGCTACGGCGGTTAAAGGAAGCTGTAGGTAAAGTTAGGGACAGGGGTGGGGTCCTTTGGGGTTTGTGTGGTGTCCTTCCAAGACGCTTTGTTGACGACTTGTGGTAACTCCAGGGCTATTGTTTTGAATTGCCGGCTGGCACTTCATTGCAAACCCAATGGTTGACCCTTTGTCGACAACTGGGACCTCTTTTTCAGGGAAAAACCACCTCTACCGCAGGGAGGGGGTGCATTTTTCGAGGAAAGGAGTTCAGATTTGTCTGAATCCTTTGAAAGGGAGGTAGGTGCACTGCAGGGGGAGATGCTCGAAAGAGTTACGGGTCCGTAAGATTACCCTAGGGGGCTTTTCCCTCGTAGCGCCTCTGCGGGTGATTTTCAAACCGTGTTCCCCCTTTGCTACGGGACCGCGGGGTAAGGTGGTCGGGAGCCCCCTTAACTCCCTACGGGAGTGAAATTTTTGAAGCGACAAGACATCAACAAACAACAAAATACAAGTTGTCTCACTATATTTATGTTTATTGTGTATTATAGACCCATTTCATGCTTGCCTGTTTGAAAATGTGATGTGTTTATTGCATCTTTGGATTTCCATATTATATCATATTTAGCATACAGTCCCTTTATATTTGTAATAAATTCATATTGGGGCCCAAACCTAATTTAACCTATTAAATATATATATCAGTCGATTTCTTTTATCAAAAAACGTATATAGTAAATTAAAAAGTTTGGCCGCTAAAATGATGGTGGGGGTGTCAAATGTCTTACGTACACACGCACACACACAAGTTACACAAGTCGTTTCGTACACCAAAAAGTTGTTTCGTAGTCTATATGAAAGGGGTGCAGTCAGTTCGGACACAAGTTGTTTCGTACACCAGTCGATTCGTACACCAAAAAGTTGTTTCGTAGTCTATATGAAACCATAGTCGTTTCGTACACTCAGCTCAGAGTTGAACTTGATGACTACCGCAAAGTAACTAATACCGTAGATAAGAATACACGACCTTTCGAGCGAATTACTTTTCGAGCGGAAGACCATTCGGAGGACCCAATTGTGTGTGTGTGTGTGTGTGTGTGTTGCGTATGCGTGCATGTGTATACAAAGAGACAGACACCGTAGTGACAGGTGTGGTGTGTGTGGTAAAGCGAGAGAGGCTAAGAGTGAGGTGTTAGCCCCCCAGTGTGTGTGTCTGACCTAAAGAGCGAACGCGCAGTTCTCGTCCACTATAACGGAGTACCGCCGTGGCCACGGATACGGCGCGGGCCACAGTGGTCCATATATGCTAATCTCGGGCACGCAGGACTCGAACCTAGGATCAGCGCATCAAGGTATACCCTGGGTACGTCTCTGTAGTATTCAGCGGGAGAATATTACGTTGAAAGGCTAATATGGCGGCAATGTACCGCCGCGGCCACGGATACGGCGTAGGCCACAGTGGTCCATATATGCTAATCTCGGGCACACAGGACTCGAACCTAGGATCAGCGCATCAAGGTATACCCTGGGTATGTCTGTAGTATTCAGTGGGAGAATATTACGCTGAGAAGCTAATATGGCGGCAATGTATTATCATAACAGTCTGGCGGCATTTGAAGTGTCTCTTTAAATTTATTTATCGGGCTCCCTGACAGCTGAGAGCAAGATGATTGGCTAGATAAGGCCGCGTCATGCAAGGCGCTGCTCTGTGATTTCCCCACACATATCCCTAGAATATCCCTAATATTCCCCACCCACTGATCATCGTACGGGAGTGACGGCTCTGGACGAGCATCAACCTCAGCCCACCCTCGTAAGGTTATTGTAGCCATACACTCATAAGTTGTCCCTTACGAGGGATTTTCGAGCATCCCTGACCAGGCTTTTTTAAGATAAAGAACCGGGGATTAGACACTGGGGTCGGGGTAAGGGAAAATTGCGACACTAGGAGGAGTTTCAGAAGGCAGGGAATTAAAGTGATTCGTAAGAAGAGAGAGAGGAGGGGTTTAGTTAAAGATAAAGGGAAAATGGACAAAAAGAAGATGAGTTACTTGAAGGTCTACTATGCAAACTGTAGGAGTATTTTAAACAAGATAGATTTCCTGAGAGGAATAAATAGTGTAGAGGATTCTGATATAATAGCATTAACAGAAACATGGTTGGATATGTCAGGCAAGGTATTTGATCCGGAAGTCGAGATAGCTGGGTATAAGTTATTTCACAAGGACAGAGTTGGCAGGCGAGGTGGAGGAGTTGCGCTTTATGCAAGAGATGCATTGCAGTGTTGTGTTAATAATGTTATAAAAACATATGACAGCATAAAATCTATATGGGTAGAGGTTACGGAGGGAACTGAGAAAATGGTTTTGGGTGTAGTGTATAGGCCTCCAAACTTATGTAAAGAGGATTCAGCTCCTATATGGGAAGAAATAAACAAGGCCTGCAGATATAATCGATTATGCGTGGTGGGAGATTTTAATCTTAGGAATATAGACTGGGATTTAACCATAGGTGACAGTGACGCAGATGAATTGTTAAATATAATCCAGGATAACTTCCTAAGTCAAGCAATCAAGTGAGGAGATAATATTCTAGATCTATTGCTGACAAATAGAGACGATTTAGTTACAGATGTGAAGTTCGGTGGAAAGTTAGATAATAGCGACCATTATGAGATCAGATTTAGCTTAAAATGGGAAGTTGGAAAATTAAGTGGCAATAAACATAGAATACCTAATTTCAGAAAGGCCAATTATGCAGGATTAAGAAGACACCTGGAGGTTATTAATAAGAGGTGTGGGATGGTGGGGAAGACATTTTCCCAGGGTAAGGACAGGGCGATGATAGCTGGAAAGGCCAATTATGAAGGATTAGGAAGGCACCTGGAGGTAATTAGAGCGGTTAGACATGGAAGTGAGGTCGGGGCTGAGGAGGTAATTAGAGCGGTTAGACATGGAAGTGAGGTCGGGGCTGAGGAGGTAATTAGAGCGGTTAGACATGGAAGTGAGGTCGGGGCTGAGGAGGATTATACCTTATTTGTAAGGAATATAATTGACGGACAGAAAAGAAATATTTCTTATAGGGAAATAAGGTCCAGAAAGAGTGATCCAAAATGGATGACCACTAATTTAAAACACAGCATTGGAGTAAAAAGAAACATCTATTTAAGGTTCAAGGCAGGATTACAGTATAACGTGATGGCAAGGACAGTGAAGAAATTAACTCGAGTTGCTAAGAACAATTATGAGATTAAAGTAGCAGGACAGGTGAAAAATGACCCAAAGGGGTTCTATCAGGTATATAAAACCAAGACAAGGGAATTAGTTGGGCCGTTAAGGTCAGGACAGGGTGAGGTCTTCAATACGGATGAGGATATGTGTAAAAGTCTAAATGATTATTTCTTAAGTGTTTTTACGGAGGAGGATACACAGACGATACCTGATAGTTTACAAATGTTCAAAGGAAGCGATGAGGAGAAACTCAAAGATATTGTGATAACTAGGGAAGTGGTGGAAGAGGGTATAGATAAAATGAAGAATTTTAAATCGCCAGGACCAGATGAAGTGTATCCCAGGGTATTAAAGGAATGCAAGGAGGTTGTTAGTGAGTCGTTAGTGCACATTTTTAGAAAATCGGTTGAGATAGGCGATGTGCCATTGTTGTGGAGGAAAGGAAATGTTGTTCCCATATTTAAGAAGGAAGACAGAGGACTAAAGTCAAATTATCGACCCGTAAGTCTAACGTCAGTGGTGGGTAAATTATTGGAATCTATTATTGCAAAAAACATTAGAGAGCAAAACATAGTTTGATCAATGATTCACAACATGGGTTCACCAAGGGTAGGTCATGTCTCACCAATTTATTGAGTTTTTATAGAAAAGTTTATGAGCCGGCAGATAATGATAAGGATTATGATATAATATATCTGGACTTTAGTAAGGCATTTGACAAAGTACCACACGAGCGACTCTTAAATAAGGTTAAGGCTCATGGAATAGATGGGAAGGTTCTTCATTGGATCAGAGCTTGGCTAAGAAATAGGCAACAAAGGGTTACAATTAATGGTTCTAAATCTGAATGGGGACTGGTGACAAGTGGAGTTCCACAAGGGTCTGTTTTGGGTCCATTACTATTTTTGAATTACATCAACGACTTGGATAGTGGGATTAGCAGTGATATCAGCAAGTTTGCTGATGAAACTAAGGTAGGTAGGATTATTGGATCACAGTCTGATGTAAACATATTGTAGGGAGACTTAGATAAACTTAACGAGTGGGCAGTCAGATGGCAGATGGAATTTAATATTGATAAGTGCAGCGTTATGAATGTTGGTAGAAAAAACCCTGGTAATAGATACACCATAAGCAATATGTATCGCTGAAAAGATCAGAAGGTGAAAAAGATCTTGGAGTGAGGGTGAGCCCAGACCTCCGACCTAGGAAACAATGTATTGAGGCCAGAAATAGAGCTAATAGAGTATTAGGATTCATTACCAGAAGTGTTAAAAGTAGAAATGCGGAAGTTATTCTAAAGCTTTATCTGGCTCTAGTCAGGCCTCACTTAGACTATGCGGTTCAGTTTTGATCTCCATATTACAGGATGGATATAGCCTTGTTAGAAACAGTGCAGAGAAGGATGACCAATATGATACAAGGGATGCGTAACTTTAGTTATGAGAAGAGATTGAAGTTATTAACATTACACTCACTCGAGAGACGCAGAGTAAGGGGCGATCTGATAGAAGTTTTTAAGTGGATAAAGGGATTTAATAAAGGAGAGGTAGGAAAAGTTCTTACGGCTTTTAACCAGGGTAGAACAAGAAGTAACGGATTCAAGCTGGAAAAGCGTAGATTTAGAAAGGAATAGGGAAAAACTGGTTCCCAAATAGGGTGGTGAATGAATGGAATGGTCTCAGTAGACAGGTATACCCAGCAAACACAAAGGCGGAGGGCCTCCGGAGGCCCTCCGTATGTCTTACCGGCGGCCCGACGGAAGTGTACGACGTAGGGCCGCTGGGAATTTGCTCAGAGGCTCACCGGCGGGCCGCTCCCAGCGGCCCGCCGTAGGGCATATGACCATTTGCCGCTGTTATATTAACTGATTGAGGAATATTTATGGTTATACTTTCTAAGTATATTGCAGATATAGTAATGTTTTAAGGGGTGTTGCACAACCCATTAGCCGATTAATAGACTAATGGGCTGTTCAACACTTATAAAAACATTACTATATCTGCAATATACTTAGAAAGTATAACCATAAATATTCCTGTCGTTATCCAGTAATTCAATGAAAAGGAGATCATAATTGCTACGGACATTGTTTATTTCATAAGTACAAAAACATTTTCGTTATTGGGTTTACATGCTGGTGTATACGTGGAACACTGAACAACCATGTAGAAGGATATTGCTTGCGGCGAACAACATAATTACATCCACCCGCTTGTGCGTTTTCCAAGTAACTGAATTCACTCAGTGACACTCACTGACACAACGCTGCCGAGGAATTCCTAAAAAAACGTGTCGTACTGCAGTTATTTATATTATTCAGTCTATTTCGATATAATGAAGGAGCGAAAACATGTTATAACTAAGTTTTCATTATGTTATCGAGTGGTTAAGGGTGACAATTTAGGCCTTTTGTGGGTATTTAACCCTTTGTAATGACTATCGTACGTCTGGCAGTTTAGTGCATTGATAGCTGCGTAATGATTTCAAATAATATTCTATTCTAAATCATGATATTATCCATGTTAATTCTCCATCATCTACATATTCCTTATTAGGTGTAACGTTGAGTATTGATATGTGTTGATAATATGTTGGAAATTATTGAAATAAGGGAAAATATGACCTTGTGTTATCTCGTAATCTTTGCTCGGATAATCGAATGTTATCTTTATATGATACTAGCTACACACACATAGACTAACTGATAAACTTTTTTCCTGTAAGCTCCTTCCTATGTACGTATCTCATCTTTATTTCTATGTATCTCTGGGTGTTACTGATAAAGCTGGAAATATTTGAAATAAACTGTAATATGATAATTTCTATAAACTATTATAAAAACTTTTATAACAATTTTTAATAGCTTGAACAGGCCTAATAATAGTGATGGTACCGATATTGAGATACTATGTATATTACTGTGTTAATATTTACACGTATAATATGAAATGAATATTTCCCACTTACAAATACGTACCAGCGGGCCTCCGGAGGATTGACGTCAAGTTGCCGCTGCTTGTCACTACTGATGTAATACTACAGCAAGATAATCATATAACTGTTGTTTCAAAATGTTTACACATAGAAATATTAAATTCTTGAAATTCTGTACGTTAATTTTCAACATAGTAAATTATCCCGTCTGAAAATACACCAGCGGACCTTCGAAGGGCTGACGGAGGTAAATTTGCCGCCGGCGGCCGCCGTTCGCCGCTCTACGGCCTACGTCGGACCGCCGGTGATGGTTAGCTGGGACCACATCAACTTCACCATCAACACCACCACATCACCATCAGTACAACTACCACATCAACTTCATCATCAACACCACCACATCACCATCAGTACAACTACCACATCAACTTCACCATCACCACCATCACATCACCATCAGTACAACTACCACATCAACTTCACCATCAACACCACACATCACCATCAGTACAACTACCACATCAACTTCACCATCACCACCATCACATCACCATCAGTACAACTACCACATCAACTTCACCATCAACACCACCACATCACCATCAGTACAACTACCACATCAACTTCACCATCACTACCATCACATCACCATCAGTACAACTACCACATCAACTTCACCATCAACACCACCACATCACCATCAGTACAACTACCACATCAACTTCACCATCACTACCATCACATCACCATCAGTACAACTACCACATCAACATCACCATCAACACCACCACATCACATCAGTACAACTACCACATCAACTTCACCATCAACACCACCACATCACCATCAGTACAACTACCACATCAACATCACCATCAACACCCACCACATCACCATCAGTACAACTACCACATCAACATCACCATCAACACACCACATCACCATCAGTACAACTACCACATCAACTTCACCATCATCAACACCACCACATCACTATCACCATCACAACAGCATCACTAACACCACAACAATATCATCATACCTTATCACCATCACCATCACCACTCCTATAACACCAAAACCACCACTAGCAATATCACAACCACCATCACAACCAATTTCACCCAACAACCATTACTATTACCATCACTACCACATTATCACTACAACAAAACAACCACCACATCATACTTTTTTCTATCAACGTTCTCCTTGT
Organism: Chionoecetes opilio; assembly: GCA_016584305.1. Taxonomy (NCBI): domain Eukaryota; kingdom Metazoa; phylum Arthropoda; class Malacostraca; order Decapoda; family Majidae; genus Chionoecetes; species Chionoecetes opilio. The sequence goes on from JACEEZ010009135.1 coordinate 44,127, forward strand.
GGCCTGCTTCATATGTTATAATGGGTTTTTTCTTGTCAGCATAGTCAGCTCAGGGCAAGGGAGCGGCTCCTACCACCAGCTTTTCTGCCAGTCGTTTCAATGGCTGCCGGCCGACCAGAATGACCTCACTGTTCTCGCGCCTCGGCCCCTCCTTTATATTCTACCTCCATGGGTGACACCCCACCCCCCCTTTAACTACTCACATCGCCAACAACAAACAACGCCTTCTACATCCCCAACTCCCCTCTCCCCATTTCCCCACCCACACCAACACCCCCTTCTTTATTACAACCCCCTCCCCCGTTCCCCCCCCATTTTCTCCATACCACCCCCCACCCTGTTTCTCCCACCTTCATCTCTAGCCCCCCTTCCTTCTCCATCACCATTGGCAACACACACTCACGTGTGAGGCATGTTGCTAGCTCTTGACGCTATCGTGATACGTTCATGGCACCGTCATGGCACTGTCGTGGTTATCGTAGCTCTATCGTGACGACAAAATACCGTTAATTTCCATTCGTGACGTAGTCTTACAGCTGTCATGACTCCATCGTGACCATCTTACGACCGTCATGACACATACGTACAGGCAGCGTAACATTGTTGTGAGGCTATCGTGGTCTGCGTTTATCGTGGTCAAATTTCACGATAGCGTCAATAATCAAATTGGTGGCGCTATCGTGGTTCGATTATGGAATGTGTGTGCGAGACTGACCCCTCGTATCTTTCTTAAAGAAAGATACGAGGGGTCAGTCATATCTGAGGTGTAAAACTCTCTGACACACACACACACACATACACACACACACACACACACACACACACACACACACACACACACACACACACACACACACACACACAGTCACACACACACATATCTTTGAAATAATTATATTAATAATAAAATAATAATAATAATTTGGATGATAATAATATAACAATAATAAAAATGATGATGCCATTATTAACCATAATAATAGTAGACTAAGACTAATAATAATAATAATAATAATAATAATAATAATAGTAATAATAATAACAATAATGAAAATGTGAGCTAGGCTAGATTTGTATAGTGACACCTATGTGATATGTAATGATCCGTTTTCTGTGATGGTCTGCCCTCAGGGGTAGAGGGAGGGAGGGAGGTTTCACAGAGCGGCATTGTCAGCTGAGCTGCAATCGGCCAATGATAACATGTGCACGCGCCTCAGATTCTGAGGCTCTGAGCCAATGAGCGTTAAGGTGCGTCCACACAAGGCATTACGATGCGTATTATAATGCGCATCGAAATGCCTTGTGTGGACGCACCTTTACGCTACCATACGTGTCTCGGCAGTCGGAGTAGTCACTAGTCAGTTCTTGGTCTTGGTACTAGTCAGGAGTCTGTTTCGAGAAAAAAAAGAAAAAAAAACATAATACCGAACTCCAATACCGACCAAATAATATACCGATACCGGTATACCGATGCAATACTAATACCGATACCGGTATACCGAAAAATAAAAATGCCGGTAATACCGGTAATATCGGTGCTAAAATACCGGTATTTCGGTATACCGGATACGGTGCACATCCCTAAACTGTTCAAGTTTTAGGTCGTACTCAACGATACTCGCGACACACACTCAGAAACCAAGAATGGACCATAATGATTCTTCATACCAACATAATTTTGGTATGAAATACCTCGCGAGTAGCCCCAGGAGGGGGTGGATTCAGCAAACCATTTACGAGGTAAAACTCTGGTAAATTTCCTCGTACCTCCGCACACATGGCAAGACCCTATTCAGCAAACACTTACAATATTGAAAAATCTCCTGGAAACCTACGAGTGCTCCCTGTGTCTAGTAGCGGCTTACCAGAAGATTTACCAGACATTTTAGCGGGAAGGAACACCATCTCCTGTAGCTGATTTAATCATCTAGCTACTTATATAGGTAAGTTCTGATAGTGAATACTAATTTGTGTTTCATGTTGCAAGAGTAGGGACATGTATACTAATAACCAAAATAAGTGCAAGGGGCCCGTGGTATGAGCGTCACCATCGGCACAGGGTATCCGGGTCATTTAGCCACAGGTCAATTCGCCCACACTATGGGGGTCATTTCGCCCACACTATGGAGTTGGGAGCTAGGAGGTTAGGTTATATTTGTTTAGTGTGTCGGGGAACCCCCCCAACCGCTGGGGAGGTTAGGTTAGATTTGTTTAGGTTAGGCTAGGGTAGGTTAGATTTGGGTAGTTAAGGTTAGATTTGGTTAGGTTAGGTTAGGTTAGTTTTGGGTTTAGGTTGGGATAGGTTAGATTTGGTTGGGGTTAGGTTAGCTTAGGTTAGATTTGGTTTGGTTGAGTTATCGGTGGGTCAAGCCCCTGCTAGGTTAGGTGTAATTTTGGTTAGGTTAGGTTCTTTTAGTTAGGCAATTTTTTTAGATACAGTGGCCGCAAATGTTGTGGCGGTCTGCGCGGGTCGGCATGATGCCCCGGGGTCCCCCAAAATTAATAACCTTTTCAAATGTTTTTTCACGCAACTCGAGCAAGCGGGATTAAAAATTTGACGACATGGCAACAAGACACTGACACTTAGCAACACTGCAGGGGTATGACCGTTAAATTTAAGCAAGTCAGTGCAGTCTAGGAGGACAGTGAGAGTGCACGCACTGTTTCACTTCTTTCGTCATTAGTTACGAGGATATTTTCAAAACTGTGCAACGTTTATTGCGTTATGGCTCCTCGGCGCATTATATCCAGGATACTATAAGCTCCATTGTGCCTTGCATAGGGCTGGGTTTGGTGCAAAAAGCTATCGTAAAAACAGACAGGAATTGCAAAAAAGGACAGTTGAGCGGTGGTTAAAAAGGGTGTCGTGATAACTTGGACGGAGAGACTCCTACACACAGCGAAGACTGGAGGGCCCAAGGAAATGTGCCTCAAAGACTTTACATGTTATAAAAAGGCAGCTGAAGTAAAAACCAACAAAGCACAGCACGTGAAGTGAAGGAAAACAATCCTGCCTTACTAGTAATGTGTCAGTGAGAAGTGTGCAGCGTTATGTTTTACGTGATCTGGGACTCTTTTCAAGATCTGCCGCTTAAAGCACTCCTAACTCCTCGTACAAGATAAAGCGACTCACTTTTGCTGAAGAACACAAAAGACTGGCCACTAGAGAAAGTTCGACGCAATTATGGTGGATGAAAGTGTTTTACAGTGACAGGAACTAACTTTGCAAAAGTTGAGGCGGCCCAAGAATTCAGACCGACCGACCCTATAGGTACACCGGGGAGAGAATAAGACCCCCAGATTCTCTCATGGTGGGGCTTGCTTTTCATATTATGGAGTGGGTAACCTCGTATTTCTTGAAAAAGGTGTTACTGTGAACAGTGAGCGATATTAGACATCCTGCATGCAATCTTGAACCCTGCTACGACAAGTGTGGGCAGAAACTTTATGCAGGACGGTGCCCTTGTCAAAGGGAAAAACGTTGTCAAGGAATGGTTGGATATGTGTGCTATCGATTGCTTTGAACTGGCCTCCTAATAGTCCTGACTTGAACCCAATAGAAAATCTTGGTCCATAATGAAAAGGAAGCTTCAAGAAGTGGACACTAGTTCAGTGGCGAAGTTAAAAGCTGCACTGTTAAAATTGTGGGAGGAACTACCAAAGGAGCTTTTTCCCCAAAAACTTGCAGACTCTTTACCTAACAGACTGCGGGTTTGGGTTATAAAGAGGAAAGGGAATGCAATCAAAGTACTAGGATACCAGTAAGTTACAGTTTCTTGATTTTTAATGTTTACGAATATTTTGTTGGATTTGAGTGAGCGTGTCACTGACGGCATCAGGAAGTCCGACCGCCACAACATTTGGTGGCCACTGTATAAGGAAATTACCCCCAGATCTAGGGAATCTTACCCCCCCCCTACACAACTCTTTAATTACGTGTTTTCTGACGCATAATTTTTTCACCCCCCGAAAAACCCCGCATTCCCACAGGCCCCCCAAACTTTTTTGGGGGGAAGGGGGGTAGCAAACACTAGAAATTACCGTCTTTTCGCCCAAGGTTACGGGGTTTCTTTCCCATTCTGCCAGGGGAAAAGACATAGTACATACTCCGGCATGGACGTGTGGGCAAATTTGATTTTAGAGTGGGCGAATTAACTCTTACATGGGGGCGAATTGACTCTCATGGGGGAAAATGTCTTGGGGGCAAAATTGAGTGGGCAAAAATGCCCGGTAACCTCGGCACAGTTTGATGTTTTGATGTTGAATAGTTTCGTGAGGGAGCAGCTGTGATGGATCCCCGCGTAACCAGACAGCTTTCAAAAAACCCCCTAGAGAGCGTCTGCTAGGCTTATAGTGTTGGCCGAAGCCAGCCCCCCGGGAGGGGGTTAAAACCCCCCCGGGCAACCCCCGGACCCAACCCTCTGGGTGGACAGGGGCTCGGGTTTAAGAAACAGCCCAACGTTTCCGTCCCCCCGGGGATCAAACCCCGGGACTTCTGGGTTTGGAATGAGCGTGCTTCCCCCAAAAACCAGGGAGTCCGTGTTTGTGTCCGTGGCGGCGATAATTGGTCGTCTTTTTACGCCCTGTTTTGATTTTCCATATTCATGGGGTGTGTGGTGGGGGGCAACAGGTGGCGGCAGGTGTGGTGTGTGGTGAGGCTAGCAACAGGTGGCAGGCAGGTGTGGGTGTGGGGGGGGGTAAAGGTGCCAGCAGGTGTGTGAGCCTGGCAGGGTGGTGGTTGGTGGTGATGTGTGGTTGGGGCTTAGGACCAAGCAGGTGTGGTGGGGTGGGGGTGGTGATTTTGGGTTTGGGGTTAAAGGGTACCAAGCAGGTGTGGGGTGGTGGGGTGGTGATGTGTTTTTGGGGGATTGGGTACCAAGAGGTGTGGTGGGGTGGGGGTGGTGATGTGGGGTTGGGGCATTAGGTACCAAGCAGGTGTGGGGGGTGGTGGGGGTGGTGAGTTTTTTTGGGGCATTAGGTACCAAGAGGGTGGTGGTGGTGGTGGTGTGTGGTGGGCTTTAGGTCCCAAGCGGGTTTGGGTGGGTTGGGGTGGTGGTTGGTGGTGGTGGTTTTGGGTTAGGTCCCAAGCGGGCCCGGCGTGGTGGTGGTGGTGATGGTGAGTTGTTTGGGGCTTTAGGTACCAAGAGGTTGGTGGGGTGGTGGGGTGGTGTGGGTTTGGGGGCATTATGGGTTTCCCAAGGGGTGTGGTGGTGGTGGTGGTGGTTTTTGGGCTTTAGGAAACCAAACGGGTGGGGGGGGGTGGGGGTGTTTGGGGCTTTAGGTCCCAAAAAGGGTGTTGAGGGTGGTGGTGGTGGTGATTGTGGTTGGGGTTTAGGTCCCAAGCAGTGTGGTGGTGGTGGTGGTGGTGGTGGGGGTGTGTTTTTTGGGGCTTTTAGGTTTACCAAGCGGTGTGGGGGTGGTGGTGGTGGTGGGATGTGGGGTTTGGGGCATTAGGTACCAAGCAGGTGTGGTGGTGGTGGGGGTTGGGGGGTGTTGGTTGGGGTTTAGGTCCCAAGCAGGTGTGGTGGTGGGGTGGTGGGGTGATGTGGGGTTTGGGGCATTAGGTCCCAAAGAGGTGTGGGGTGGTGGTGGGGGGGTGGTGTTTGGGGTTTGGGTACAAAGCAGGTGTGGTGGTGGGGGTTTTTGGTGGTGGTGGGTGTGTGTTTGGGGGCATTTTTAGGTACCAAGCAGGTTGGTGGTTTGGTGGGGTGGGTGTGTGTTTGGGGCAGTAGGGAACCCAAGCAGGGTAGGGGTGGTGGGGGTGTGTTTCTTTTTTTTTTTTCTTTTTTTTTGGGTAATTTCTGTTAAGTAATTTCAGTGTATATTAGAGTTACGTAGTTCCTCCCCTTGTTTGGATTCTTAGGAAAAAAAGACTAAATAAAAAAAAAACCAACCTTTTTTCCCGTGATTATTTGGTCTCATCAAGGAAAAAATTTTAGAAGGGGGTTTTGGCTTTTTATAGTTTGGTTGATAAACAAAAATATTTATCAGGAGATAACTTTTCTTTCTCATTTTACGACTTATTAATTTTTTTTTAGATGTAAAAAACCCTTTTATCTACCGAAATTTTTAATTATTAGGGACAAAAAAAAGGGTTTGTTTTTGGTTTATATTTTTACTATCCCTAAACCCTATGCGATGGGATAATGCGTAGCGAGACAGTCAGTGAACATTTTTCGGGTTAGGAATGAATGTCTCGCCCACCCGCCCAATTAACTATAGCCAATTAGCACTCATAAAACAGGGGGGTACCCAGAAAATTGAAAGGGGGGGGGCCCCCAAAATATATATATTATATATATATTTTATATTATATAATGTATATATATATATATATTATAAATATATATATATATATATATATATATATATATATTGAACTACATAATTTTTTCTTTTCCAAAGGGGGGGGGGGGATGGGCATGCCCCCCCCCCCCCCCCCGGTACGCCACGCGATAACCACGTCATATTATGCCATTAGTCATAAGCCCCCTACCTAACTTTAATGTATTATCATACGAAAACCCGTAATAAAAAAAAAAAATACAGTAACCCTAATAAACCGAACCTCGTTAAACGAAATGCCGGGTTTCCCTTTTAACAAGCTCGATATACCGAACTCTAGTCGGATATGTGGCGATTGGTGAGCCCACCGAACACGTTTTCCCCGCCGGCGTCCGTTTTCATTCAGCCTTGTTTGTGGACTACTCCCCTTTGGACTACCTTGTACAAAAAAATTTAATTTACTTACAGTACTGTACTCGTTTACTTTTTTTGAAAAAAGTATGACCCAAAAAACGCCCCCCCTAAACGGAACTCTATTAGTTTATGGGGGGAAACCCATCACCTATAAGCCGAACTACAGATATGCAAACGACCCCCTTCCCCCCAATTGGTGGGTTTTTCCCCGGGTTTCTGTAGCTATTGTGAAAGTCTTTCAATGTTTAAAGGTTTTAAGGTTTTAGGTTTAATTAAGCAATGTAGGAGACACTTAGATAGGGTTTAAAGTGAGTGAAATTAGAAAATTTTGGATATTGAAATATTCCAAAAATAAATAATTTGCTTTCTGTTTTTTTTTATAATTTTTTATAAACATTACCAATCAAAACCCTTCCTACCCCAAAACACTTTTTTCAGCTATCATGGAATTCCTGGGGGCAAAAACTGACAGGTGCGCAGGAAAGGGTCTTTTAGGATCGGCTTATCCTCTAGAGTCTAGAGTCAGGACAATACCCCCTAGGTATTCCACCTACCCTGCCATGAGATCCTGAGCTCTGTGGGAATTTAACCAAGTTTTCCCCGACCACCCAATAGGACTGTGCAATTCCAATCCACACTCAAGTTTGGTTGCTCTGCATTCTTTTCTGTGAATATTCCAGTTGTTTAGGGGCACTGTTGCTCTCAGCAGATTACTTAAATTCCCCATATCCATAATAGCTGAAACAAAAACAGGTTTTAAAAACCAACTTAAGTAAAGCATACCTGAATACTAATGTACTATATACTCAGTGGTATTTCAAAAAAAAACACTTTTTTATTTTTACCATGCTATTCTAATAACTTCATCAGCTTCAAATATTTCAAAAAAATTATCAACAAGAAAATTTTGTTTGGGTATGTCTTTTCTTCTTCCTGTTTTTAAAAAAAGTGGATCTACAGTTTAAATCTCATTATGTTCTAAATTTTTAGTTATTATAGTTTTAAAGTTTTTTGATCGAAAGAAAGCGTTTGAATTTTAGTTGTACGTACAAGGTTATTGGAAGTACGAATCATAACTCAGCGATCGGAGACATAAAATTTAATTAGAAATGCTAAATTTTGTTTGTATACCCATTCTGTATGGCCTCAAAACGTCATGACCCCCCTTAGCGTACGGGCTCTGGGTTTTCCAAAAGCAGGGCTACACAGAAAAATTTACCTGCACCCCACCCCACCTCCCTTTTCAACTTTGTGGTTACTACTGACAATGCCATTATGATTTCATTATATGTTAGACATTTTGAGAAATTCCCCTTCCAAATATCATTATCACGGTGGAAAGAACTATTTCCCTAAGGCCACCTGCGCTTTTTTTATTCCCCTAAATACCTAAAACCAAAAACAACTGTTAAAAGTAGGGGAAAAGATTCGTTCGGACCCTCTTTATTTTCGGACAAAAAACTATTTTTTTTCTGATAGAATATGCTTGTTTTAAGAGAATCTGACCTTTGTTTCGGACAATCACTGGGGATTTTTTTTACCCTCTAACCCCCCCGTAAAAAATATGATCACTATTTTTTTATCGATTTCAAAAAAAAGGTTTTAAAAATGAACGAGGACTGGTGGCTGTGAGTGGGCGTGAAGGCAGGGCCGCCCTCAGGGCCCGCCACACCCGGAGACGTGATGTTGAGGGTGTGCGAAAAAACGCCCCCCCCCCCGCTGACCATCACAAAACCACCCCCCCGCCCCCGGGCGCTGACCAGTGACGAGGTGACTCACCATCACCACGCCCCCAGGGCCCCCCTCCGTACCCGGGAGGGGATAACCCCCTCACGGCGGGCTGATGCCGCTTTTGTACCTTTTTGCTATGGATATGTATTTCTGTCATGCTTGATTGTATTTATATGCCTGTATGTTGATTGTACAATAAACCCTTTTCAAAAAATACTGGGCCCGAAGCCACAAACACTTTTAAAAACCTATTTTTTTTGGTCGTTAGTCCAACACGGAAACACAGCGCGGAAAAGCGTCGGTTTGGGGTTAACGGCACACTGGCCAACGACTGCTCAAGACCGGGATTTGCAGAAGTCGGAAATCTCCCGGCATGCTATTATTGCTTGGTAGCTATGAAAATTTTTTTTTAAGGGGGAATGTAGAATATGATTGCATTTGGGGGAATTATTTATATAAGAGTAAAAAGATGAAATACAAGCAAGGGACATCCAGTTGGCAGCGCGGCCTTCGGCAGCAGCGAGCAGCAGCATGATGAAAACCCGTGAGGTGGATATCAACACCAAATTTACCAAGGAGATAGATGTCTTTTTGGGAATATTTAGTAGGGAAGGAGAACCCCTTGGGGGAATCCTATGATCCCTGGTGAATCCTATGGGGCTATCACAGGCGGGGGAGTGTGTTTCTTCAGGAAGGCACAGGGAGGCGGTAACTGGGGGTTTTTACTCAAAAACTTTTGAGTGTGGCGGTGGAGCGCCAGCTCCTCCCCCACGTGGGTTTGGGAGGTTTAAAGTCTTTTTCCCGTTATTATAAAAATTTAGTGATTATGGTGGATGTTATTAATTGTCTTTATCAAACAATGTACACCGGTGTCACCTTAAATAAGGGTGTTTTAAAAAATGTTTGAGAGGTGATGATGGCGGGCAGAGTGACGGAGGGCCTCGCCGCGGGGTCCCCATATCACAAATTTTCACTATTTAACCCACACCAAAACCCCTTTTCTACCCCCCAAAACACTAGCAAAAAAAGGCTCCTTACTTTTACATCTTACTATCTGATACATTAAAAACTCTTAAAACGCAAGCATTTCCCAATAAAAAAGAGAATTAATTTTAGATGACGGGGACAGAAGGGGGGGAGAGGGGTTTTGGCATGCCATTCTTTCCCCGAAATATGTCCGTGACTTTGGTCGAGAAGTTTTAAAAAAAGTTTTTCATTTGGTGGTGATGATGAGAGCTTTAGAAGTCATTTCTCGTCTTAGCCAGTCAGCGCCCTTCCGACGCGTTAACGACCCACCGAGGGAGGCTTTGTACTTTTGCGTAAGGAAAAGAAGTTCGGAGAGATGGCGTTTTGGGTAATATTTGTTGGGGTTCCCGCCCCCCCGGGTGGGTGGATGGCGCGTTGTCCCCTCCTGCCCCCCCGGGTTTTCCATGATCCCAGTTACTTCTTCCCCCGCCCGGGTTTCCCATGATCGCAGGGAACTTTCTAATTGTATATCTGCTTCCGAGAGGGCCCTCAACCACCTCTTTTGGAGCCGTACGTCTGACATAGTGGGTTTGAAGCCCCCCTACATTCCGTTGAGGTCCCGGGGCAAGGGGCTTCAGTGTTTCACCCCTTTTTCGGTGGGGTTTGTGCGGCGTGAGTTTAAAACGACCGCATTTTTATTTTTTGTTTAGGTGTTCAGATACGGTTTGCGTGGGTGATGTGAACTGTGCGTGGCCCCACTCCTGTATCGTAAGTTATCTGGAACGGGGGGGGGAGACAGTGATGCGAAAAGGGCCTGCCAATTTTGGGGGAGATTGTGATTTCCGGTGGGGGGGGAGGAACCTTTACTAGTAGCGAGTCTCCCCCGGGAAAAATTTTGGGTATCAGCAAGAAAAATATGAGGATATGTCTTGTCTTTCCTGTTTGTAATGAAGTGAGACTATACAGTGTTTAAATCATCCATTTTTAAGTAATATTATTAGTATATTATAGTTTGTAAAAGTTGTTTGATCGAATGTAAGCGTTGAATTTGAGTGGTACGTACAAGGTTATTTGAAGTCTGAACATAACTGAACATAAACTATTTGGGGATGGCGTAGCGGAGCGGTAGAGTCTCCGACTGGCGTTCTAGGTGGCCCGAGTTCGATCCGAAGAAAACCCAAAAACCTTTCTGCACCGTCAGGTGGCCTAAGAACACCCACATGCCCGCCTATCAACGAGCTACCTTCGACTGCGAGTGCATCGGAGGAAACAAGGGGGGCGGATGAGCCTCACAGCGTAACTATAAGAAACCTGCTGCGACACCAATGGGCGAGGATCAAACATCAGAACCCGCAAGTGAACCTCCAGAGCCTAACATCCGAGCCCTGGGCACCACTGCTACAGGCGCTATACGGCCACAAAATGTAATAAAAAAAAACTCAGCGATCGGAATACATAAAATGAATTTAGAATTGACCTAAATTTTGCCGTATACCGATTCTTAATGCCTGAAAAAACGATCAGACCACCCTTAGATGTACGGGCTCTCTGCGCTTGCCAAAATCATGGGCTACACAGAAAAAAGTACCTTGCACCCCACCCCACCCTCTCCTTTCAAACTTTGTGGTTACGTCACTGGAACAATGCCATTATGATTTCATTAAATGTTAGGACATTTAGTAATTCCCTTCCAAATTCACTTCATAACGGTGGAAAAACTATTCACTAAGCCACCTGCGCATAAGTTATCTACCCAAATACCTCACCTAACAAACTGTAAAAAGCTAGGGGCAAGATGCGTTACAGTGACCCTCTCCATTTTCAGACGAAGCTATTTTTCTGATAGAATATGCTGTGTTTTAGAGAATCGGCCTTTGTTGTTCGTGACAATCACTAGATTTTTTTAACCTTTAGACTCCAACTGTAAACAATTAGGATCACTAGTTTTTATCGATTTCAAAGAAAGGTAAAAATTAAACGAGGACTGCGCGGTCATTTTCTTAGGACACTGGACTAGTTTTTCTTTGGCCTAAAATAGTGCTTTTTAGATGGAGATATGCTTATTTCCGGAAAGGCATTAATGTTTTTTTGTCAACAAAACCTTTGGTTACGTTCCTTGATAAACAATGTTCACATTAAAAAAAGCACTAAAATTGGCAGCAAGAAATAATAGGAAGTGTCTCGGAAAACAGAGAAGTAACGGAATTGTACGGAAAAACAAGTGATTCCCGCCCGATTCGCCAGCCCACCCCCGGCAGCCGCCCGAGTGATGCGCTCTGCCTAGAATATTATTACAGAGACCCTAGCTCTGCACCGCCTTGCTTGACCATTATTACCTTAACGAACTGAAACCTAACCTACCCCTCGGCCCCCTGGCGGATTATTAAAATCACCGAACCTTAACCTTACATCGAAGGGTTAGGGGCTATATTATTTCTACAATAGTATATAAGTTTGAAGGTTAGCGGAAAGCATCGGATTTAAAACTGCACAGTATACTGAACAAAAAAATAATACAGAAAACATAAGTAGAACGGCGGTAACAACCGCGCAGGTTCTCGTACATATAACCCAATACGTCTCCTGACAAACTTGTGGGGGTCGGGGGGGGGGGGGAGAGCGCAAAACCTCCTGACTAGTTATCTAACTAACCTGGCATTGTCACGTAACCTAACCAGTGGGAGGTTTTCGCCCCTTCCCAGATCCCCTTGAGGTATTTTTTCATTTCCGGTAAATTTCATAGTGTTTGCCCATACTCTCCCACTTCCCCCAAACAAGTTTGGGGACCTGTGGGAATGCCGGGGTTTTCGGGAGGGGAACCCAAATTATGCGTCGGAAAACACAGTAATTAAGATTGTATAGGGGGGCTAAAATTCCTAAAAATAGGGTCATTCCTAGATCTAGCGAAATTTGCATAACCAATAATTAACTAACGTAGCCACATTTAACCTAACCTAGCTGGGGGCTGACCCACCGGTAACCTAAAACGAAGCTAACCTAACCAAAGATAACCTAACCAAATCTAATCTAACCTAACCAATCTAACTATTCAGCCTACCAAATCTAACCTAACCTACTAGCGAGGTGTTTGGGAGGGGGTCTCGACACTTCGGTCATCATTCTGTAAAGATCGTCAGGTTCACACGTCTATTGGATCAGAAGAAAATCCAATACATTTTCCCTAGATCTAGGGAGTTTTTTTAACACCCCTAACTCAAATACTATGTGGTTGCAAGCATATTTTGTACCCACAGCCAAATATCCCGCATTCCTCCAGGTCCCAAGCCGGATTCGTGGGAGAGGCGGGGAGTAATGTGCAAAAACTAGAATAATACCCGACGGCTGTTGTAGGTGTTATAATTACTCCCTCTGATAAGAACGAAAAGTTCAGTAAAAGCACCACCGATGTGATTGGTTAAACTGCCACATATAGCGGGTTTATGGAAAAAAAACTAATCCGCCGATAGAAACTCGCGAAACACCAACGAGAACTCCGCCGACATTGAACACTCGCCGACGTGGAAAATTTTCGGCGACGTTCCACTAGAACCTCCACTAACCAGTTCCACTAACCTAACCTGGATAATGGTCAACTAGCCAAAAATAACTAACCACATAACTTACTCAAGATCAAGATACTAGAACTGTAGCCAGAAATAGGAACACTCGCCGACAGAAAATTGGAACATCCGCCGGACGTCGGCGAGAATTCCTATCGGCGGACTTGTTCCAGGTACCATATAGCCCACCCTTTCACACTCGTTTGCGACCTATAAATAACAGTAGAAGGTGAAAAATACTTTAATCAGACCCACTGTCATGTTATACAACACAAATAATTAGCCAAATTCTCTACTTTTTTCACTTGACAGATAAAAAGACGAAGAATCATTGCATATTGTATAGAATCACACACGGACAATCATAGCAGGATTTTTGTTGTGTTTTCAGCACAGTCATGATTTTTTATAGGTACGGAGTATCAGGGTGAACAGGCGTGCAAAAACGAACCTTTATGATGCACAATAATGATAAAAAGCTCTGAGACATAATTACTTACAACTTATGGAGGTATGATATATGAACTTTAAATGAAATTTGTTAGTAAAACAAACGCACGTGTAAGCAAACACGCCTGAGTAAAAGGTGGAGATGGTGGCTGTTGCGCGGGACACGAGACCCCTCTGGTGGCTACCAGCGGCAAGGACCTCATACTTACTAGGTCTACAGATCTTTGCCGAATACAGTTTTGCCATCTCTCGTAGCGTCTATTAACTAAGACCTCGTAAACAGGGTATCGCGGTAAGTTGCTGAAACCGGCCCCAGAGTTTAGTAGAAATGTGTACAAGGGGACTGAAAGTTCATCTGAAGGAGATGGCCGTGGGGCTTGAAGAGGAAGGCTGGAGTTTGGCGTGAAAGTCATTGAGGGGTATGTTGCTATGAATAGCGAGGATATTGTGTTCCCTGCACGACAGTCAGAGTGTTTTCGTGACCACAGGGACATGGTAATCCACAAAAATGTGGAACATTATTCCTGGTAGGAAAACTGGACGTTGGTCGTGTATAGCAACTGGTCTATCGTTGTGTCATTGTGTTGCAAAAAGCAGTACGAAGCAGAAGGGAGTGAGAAGGACGGGGAATATTGTGAACGGGAAGAAGATGAACGTTGGTCTTTGACCGAGGTTGAGGTGAAACGAGGGGTTGAGGTTGGAACGAGTGTTTCACAGTGTGGGTTGGAAAGGAGGACGCGAAGGTTTTTTTTTTTTTTTTCCCTCGTGGTGGTGGTGTTGTGTTGTGTGGAACTACAGCAGACATAGAAGAATGTGCATTAGTGAAAACACTAGAAGACAAGAGGTCCTCAAAATTTGAAGCAAATTCAGTGAAGGTGTCTTGGGAGCAAAGTTAAAGGTATCAGCACGGCCTGTTTTAACTGGGAAGATGTATGGAAACGTAAGTGTAGATACAAAAAGGTACCAACCAACTGATAAGACTCATTTCATCATTATCCACCCATTCAGAAGAATTCTAGATGTCTATTAAGTCTAATGACGTTAGAGGATTTTGGCCAAGGTGACATGAGTGGAATGGGTAGTTCTTGCCTTTTGGGAGTGTCGGCAAGTACATAAAAAAGTGGTGCAGGATACCGGATTTCTGAATGCCAGAGAAAGATGTAATAAACTAAATTTGAACTCAATCACTAGGTCTTAATTGTGATAAATAAATCACTCTGTAGTTTGCATGCGAGACAGTCCGATAAGTCATGGATAAATTTATGCTACAAGCACATATTTTTTTTGAGGTCTTAACCTATACAAAACCCCATCGTCTATCTCATCCCTACACAATACCCAACGGTCAACGAACTAGGCATACTTATCGGCTGGATAGTAGGGTTAGAATTGGCTGTAGGCTTAATCAATTACTGCAATGTCTGTGATCCGAAGTGGTCGCCGTGATTGAGCCGCCGGGAATGGCGGAGGCGAAGGCGCTGGAGGCAGTGTATGGGTTATGGCGTCGGGAAGTTCAAACTAGGTATTTCTTGACGCGCGGATATGTAATCAGTGTGTATATTTCTAACACGTCCTATTGTTTTTTAACTATGTGCAAAGCGTCTATATACAATTCTCCTCTATATACAAAATCCACGTATATATTTTATATGAAATGTTATTCCCCCACGAGTCTAGAGTGTAATAAAATTTCCGGTAGGCGGGCGGGGCTAATCGCGAACATACCCGCCACGTATACAATTCCAGGTGGTCTGGATCTAAGGGGGCGGCGGCCAATCACCGGCTGCCCTAACCAAGGTGGTAATCATTTAAGGTGCAAGTGCTTAATATTACGGGAAAGTTCATTTATCTTATCCCAGTACTTATCATTACTTAAATTACCAATTAAACCCATTACCACTATAATTATATATATATAATCCCTACGCACCCCCTATTTAACGAGCGGACAATACTCCCTCCAAGGGGGGGGGGTGACAAACCACACTCTGCTAATTATTGAGAGGGTGGTTGTGTGGATAGTTTCCACAAATGGGGGCCGGCGAAAAACTGAAGTTCGCTTCAAGTGACATCACCCAGGTCACATAGAGCCGGAACATTTTGAATAGAGGTTTCGGCACTTTGGTCATTGACTATTTTCAATTAAGTCTGATAGAGGTAGTACAAGTTGAATATGAAGGACATATACTGATTGGGGGGAGAGTTATCTCCTTTAATCATAATACCCCGGTTATATCCTCACCATTGACCCAAATTAGTTTTAGGATCTCTCTATCAGCCGGGAGTTCAGTGGAACCTAAGATAGGAGACTAGCTACCTTCAGATCTGTCAAATTATGCAAGATTTGAGGAAATATGTGAATGCCTGTCTACCATGATGTATCCAAATTTACACCTGATATCGGCTATATGTAGCCATTCGCCATGTAAGAGTTCCTATGATATTCTTCCATCAACAAGAGGTTACAA